>JAVFBZ010144185.1:7814-20704 GCA_032466195.1 Katharina tunicata | reverse complement strand
GTAGGGCAGTCTTTACAGTACTTACTCTTTAAGATACTGTGGTGGTAGGGCAGTCTTAACAGTACTTACTCTTTAAGATACTGTGGTGGTAGGGCAGTCTTTACAGTACTTACTCTTTAAGATACTGTGGTGGTAGGGCAGTCTTAACAGTACTTACTCTTTAAGATACTGTGGTGGTAGGGCAGTCTTTACAGTACTTACTCTTTAAGATACTGTAGTGGTAGGGCAGAGTTGACGGTCGCAACAGCTTTGCACCAGCTGAAGTAGATAAACACACACACAGAAAAACCTACACCTTGTTCTGTGTTTATTCTCACATTCAAAATATCTGTCTTAATTATACCATTCAGTTATACTTCTGTTAATTACTCATTCAATGCACGTCAACAAATATAACAAATAAGACACTGAATTTGTAATAAAGTTAAATGATTAGTGCTTCAATAATGATGTAAAAACACTTCGTGAAACCTTTTTTTGTGCTTACATAATTGTTGAGGAAATGCAAATAGAAAATGTTGACTTCGAATCGTTTCTTAAATTTAGTTTTACCTTTAGAAAAAAATGTTAAATAAGGAAGTAATAACACTTTGTGAAATCATTTTTCTGGTTATACATTTAATGTGCAATTTTCAGGATCAAAACAAATGCAAAATATAAAATATAGACTTTGAATGGTTTCTTGAATTTAGTTTTACCTTTAGTGAAAGTTACTTTGTGTTACGCTGCCTGAAACTGTATTTATTGGTTTTCTTGTTAAAGTACACAATTATCTACAATGTGAGATTAAGTAAGTGACATTTATTGCTTCACTCACGCTTAAGTGCAGAAAGTGGTGAATAATGTGACAATAATCTTTGTACTTTAAGATTTTGATGATTTTGCTTTAAAAAAGTACTTTTAAATCTGCTTTCTGGAATTTAACAGCCTAAAAAGGTTGTTTAAAGTTTTCATACAATACAATAAAGAGTTGTTTGTTTAATTAGGGTCAGACATCACAATACCTAAAGTTCATTCTATCATAGGGCAGTGTGACTGGTCAAAGTAACCACTCTTGTTGAAACTTACAGAAAACAGACACAAAAACAGTGTCCAGGCTTTGCCACCTATCTTATAACTCTCAAATAAAGATTTTAAAACTTTTTTTGAGACACAGAATTTCTCCTATTGTTTTTTACAGGTTTACATAGTATACATGTAGATACAGTTGGAGACCAGAAATCAATGGCCCTATATCAAAGCTTTATATTGGTCTTTAATGTACCTCTAGGAACATATGTTTATATCAGTACATGATGTAAAATTATTAAAAATAGTTTTAGGTGTCAATATAAAATATTTGTCAATTTACTCAATTCTTGCGTAATTAAAAACGACAGCAACATATAACATTCACCTGTGATCCAATATTTTTTGTTTACAGCTGATCAAATAGCATTGATTAACTATTATAAATTTTACAGTAAGAAAAATCAATAAGTTAGACATGCCAATGTATCCAAATAAATCTATTTAAAAAGGTAAACACCTGGAGAAAATACTGACAAAAATTGCATTTAATTATACCAATCTTAACATGATAACTGTTTTGCACTAATCCTGACCCACTAAAATAAGAAAAAGAGTTTTTAAAAAAGCTTTGAAATAAATACTAATTATTCCCTTACATGCAATGATCATTTTCATTGTCTTACTTTTCGCTCATTTTATTAACACACCTTACTTTTTCCTCTTGAGTGTTGTTTATCAGTTTATCATGTTATCATTGCTCTGTTCTGCCATACAGATGTGAGCAACTGAATAAAAATAAAGCAATTTTAGTTTTCCTTTTATACTACACTTAACTAATCTGTTCTTAATCACCAAACCACAGCTGTTTAAAATGGCCGACAATTTTAAAGCATGTGGTTTACCTTTGAATGAAATATAGTTTGATAAGCTTCTGTATACCTACTTCTAAAAGGCTATTGAAATCTAGCTTTTTCTGCATACCTGCTAACACTGTACTTAAGTTTATCTCACTCGTGTTCTTTTGGGAAGTCCATGCCGATAACTTTCCAAGTTTAGATATTGTCTCTACAGCTAAATGCAAATCCTTACATTTTGAATGTGAAGAAAAATTTGAATATACTAATGTATAACTCTGTCGCTTATGTTATTTCATTTGTGTCTTTATCGCCAAAAATGTTGACATTAAATTGATTACATAACATCATCAATGTGTTTTTCGTTAGAGTACTTAGGGATGTATCCTAAAGATGAAACAATAATCAAGAACAGAATTGTTGACTTATATCGGCCCATGGAGCCACACCAATCAGTGGAGAGTTTATCAAAGGGAAATAAGCATGTACTTACTAGGGCTGATATTACCATATATTTGCAGGGAACTTGATTGAGGTTGTCGCCTCAAAATTCCGAAACTTTGACATAATGTTAAACGGAATCCATATTTGCAAAAATCTCTTAACAGGCTTTAAACATTGTAATTTTCATGACACATATCAACATAACTGACTTCTATCTGTCGGACACATCCATTTGTTTGTTTGATTGATTGGGGTTTTACGTCATACTGTTTTCATTCATATGACGACGACTGGGCCCTTAAAGTCAAAGGTAACCAACCTCAACAACTCTAGCAACGGACAAGAGACATGAGACAAAGACAAGACTCAAAACAGGGCGCCCCAACAAAAGGGGTCCTAGTGCCCCTTAAGGGACAAGAAGCACCCACCAGCCACCCACATGTTACATCTGAAGGGGTTCAGAATGTCAAAGCGCTACCCACTGAGTCTGGGTGCAAAATCTTGCATACTGGTACCAATATGGTTATTAATCATACATGTAATGTAAGGAGGCTTACAGCAAGCAACTAGTATTTACACCTGGATATTTTATTTATAGACTCTACTGACAGGCTATTTGTTTATTCAACCTAGACTTTCCTCATATAGTTTTTGAAATCGGCTAGGAGGTTTGTTTTCACAAATGGTGTAGGTTTCAACCCAGAAATCTACCATACCCCAACTGTCAGGCCAATTTCCTGGTTATGGCATAGAAAACAAGCCAGCAGCTTGAGTTTTGGGACACAGGGTGTTTTTTTAGGGTGGGGTGGCAGGTTATTGAAGGAGACTCCAGATTAAATATTTTCAGTTAAACTGCCTGGATTATTAATATCCTTTATAAACATAAAATTATTTGTATAATCTGAAAACTGGAACTCGCTCACACAGAATGACTTGTCAGTTAACTTATATTAATGTAAGAAATAGTTCTACGGTTTCTTAGATATTTAAGAAACGTTTCCTGTTATATCACTAATATGACAACAAAATGACGGACGATAAGGACTCTAACATGAAGTGGCACTAAACAACAACAACAACTACTTACACTAGTCCAGATACCTTTAAATAATAGGAGTGCAGCCTGAATCTCTACCAAGCTTACCTTCAGCCAATAACATATTTGATGGGATTTCCGTCACATGGCCGTGGGGTATAGGCAGAAATCCATCAGTATATAAAAACACCTAGTGATATTTACCCTGTTAGCCTGGAGGGCTGCTGCACCAACAATAATAATACTTTATCTATTATCTCCTCTTCTTTTCTCTCTAACGAAACAAACACAAATCTGTATATACATCTACACATGTTTTGTTTGTAGCAATGCTGAGGGGTAGGGTTAACGGTACACTACTTTGGGCTCAAGTCTTCATGTCACCCACATCTGGGAAGCCATAACTGGCACCATACTGACAAAAAAGTGCATTTCAAAACATATATTCTGTTCTAATACTATAACTCTCTAATTTCCAATTTCATTAGTGACAATAACACTGATGTTCATTTTGAATGGCCAATGCATAAAAGCATCTTTCAGTGGCATTTGGAAGATGACAAAGCATACAAAAGTAAGGCTTTATGGATAACAACTTCTTTATGGTTGATAACAGTACTAGTATCTGTATCGAAATGTCAAGAGAGAAGAAATAAATAAGTTGCTATCCATAAAACCTTTATTTTAAATGCATAATAGACATAATAGCTGAGGATAGTATATATGTCCTGATAGTCTTAGTTTATATACATACCATTCTCCAGCTGGATGCACAGCCCTGCCGGATATGACAAGTCAGCTCATGATAACTTATGACAAACTTTCTACTCAAGCTTCTGTTTTAAAATGGAGACATGGTAGACTTAAAGCGACAGGACAACGCAACAGGGCAACAGGTCGGCTTTCTGATACCAGCAGAGAGCACCAAGGCATAGGAGACTCCCACCCAAAAACTCGCTCTGTCACACACGGATGTGTAATTTCAGTGAAGCAATGCAATTAACAACCTCATTACTGTTTTAATAGCACTAAGTAAATATTAATAAATTGTATGTAGTGTGACAGATAGACTATCCAATAGGAGCATGTGTGGTCCAATATCTGCTTGTCTGTTAATTTTAAACATTTAATATAGGTAGGCTTGCCATGTTTAAATGAAGTCTTGTTACTGTCATGATACTGAGTGTGAACTTATGAGAAATCATTAACATATAAATATCATAGTCAATATTAATATCACACTGAAAGTTCCGCCTATATACCAGTGTTTGACAGACAGCCTCAAACTTCTGTGATCTTTTAATTCATACTAAAACAAAAACTAAAAACTACAGCCTTGTACCAAATATTATTATAGGTTATTCTCAAAAGACCTATATTTTTAATGCAATCTTAATAGCAATTAACAGAAAAAAATTCCCTGGTGTCAAAGGGTGGACTGAAACTTTTATAATTAAATAATGCAAGCCATAAAATACCATATCGCTGCTGAGATATCACTATTCTTAGCAAAGAGTCAGAAAAGCGATTATTACTCGGTTATAGATTTTTTAAATAAAAATACTAGAGTGATATTTGCCGTAATGACTCAAATACATTAATCTTTTTCTCACGCTGCACAATTTATTGCACTTTTCATTAGAAAATCCATACATTTTGGAGTGTCTGGTAGAGATATACTTTCTTGCACACATGCACCTTGCAACACCATAGAACAACAACAACAGCCCTGGAACTACTTTTTGCAACAAAGTATATACTGTTATGACTTTGAGATAACCTTACAGTGGCCATAACGTCACAAATGTCATGTCATCTCGACTATAGCTGTTCAATCTAATCACCTGTGACATAATTTTGCTGGTTTTATTATCAAACATGATTTGAATTTTCAGTGTTTGGCTAATAAAAGCAGGGATATATGACAGTCTTAAACTTTTGCAATATACTGCTAAACAGACAAATAAATAAAGCTAACATCATTGTCAGAAGGTTAATGGCATCCCTTCACACAAGCCATCACCAACTATGACTTTAACACCATACTTAAGATCATTCCACCCTTTAAACGGTGGTGTTATCTTGCGGCAAGGTAACAACAAAATGTTCTTTATGCTAATATTGTTTGCGGATTTCTTAAGCATATGTAAACAGGAGACATAAAATATCCACAAAACATTGTAAACAACAAAGAAATGTTTAAATTTTTAGGACATTTATAGCAACATCTCTGACCAGCACTGTTGATGACTGCCTTAGTACATCTGTACTTGTGGTTTAATGCTGAGAGGTCAGTTTAATACAATATTACCTGGAGTCTTATTTACCATTAAATATACATGTTACTAGCTGTCGTCTGATGATGATCTGCTGATGAGGAGGTTAGAACTAACTCCGAGGCGTTATTGTGGACACCACACACCCCCCAGAGCTGACATCTAATTGAGATTCATCAATGATCAACAAGATGATGTCATTTGGATGTGAAGTGGGATAAATCTTTGCAAATACATTACAGCCTAATAAAAAGAAAAGCTTTAATTGAAAACAGTCTTAGCATGTAGATCAAAACGTTAAACAGGAAATAAACCAGAAGTTGTTATCTATAAAGTTTCCAGGGACTCTAAATGCAACAAACAGAGTGTGTGATGATGAAACTTCCTTATTTTCCATACTACGCCCAATAGATTCTGTTCTGTATTTATATTCCATTATTCAGATTTATTGACACATTATTTATTGAGATCAGTTTTCTGGTTGTGAAGCAACAAACTCAAGGATAATGCTCTATGGCGGAGGAAACCCAGGAAATATTGGCAACAGTCTCAGATTTGGATGATCAGGCATCTTCACCACATTTCTGAAAGGAACACCCTCTATACTAAAGTCTTCATTGATACCGTTGAGATGGTAGGCTCAAATTATAAAGCAGTTTTCTTTGGTTATTGTAAAATTCTGGTTTTGATTTAATAAGACGTAGAGCTAATGATATAGCTCTGACAATGTTGATGAAAAATTGCTATAGAGTTTTATCTTCAGGTGACAGGTTGTCAGGAAAGCCTTCAGATGGGTGCTCTAGTTAAATAGGCACTGTTCAATCTTGGCAAATCAGCCGTAAGAAATTTCAGATTACAGGCCTTGTGATTTCACCGGTGAAAATACAGTTTGTTGACAGATAAATGATACAGGGGAATTTCATGCTATTATCGACCAATCACACATCTTGGAGCATGACACCATGACAAGAGAAGCACAATCACAACAGCCATGACAAGAAGTAAGTGGTGCTAAGGGGCCGTATGATATTATCAAAAAGTTTTCAAAATTTGGGAAACTGAAATGGTCCCTTATGAAATTGACAAAGGAAATACATCATCAGCTTGGATCAAGTATGGAGTCCATGACAGATAAGTCTTTGTTGTAACAGTGTTTGTCTAAACCTAAAACCTAAAAACCTAAACAGGTAAATAGCCCAAATAATTTGATGTTCTTTTTTTTTTTTTAAAGGAGCAGTTGTCAGGCCTCCATGTACATATGTCACTCTACCTGACAGATCCTAATATATACACAAGCGGAATATTGGAAACACCGAGCTTATTGTATGTACGTTTTTTTGTGGGATTACACTCTCTGATACTGAAATTTTGCCGGCTGAGACCCTTGCAGGAATCGATCCCATGACCGTCAGAGTCAGGGACTGAATCACCAACTGTAAGTGCTGGCCACCTAAACCACTCAGCTGGTGACACTTGTCTTGTAAGCAAAATAAAATATTGTACAAGAAAAAGTAAAGGGACAGGAAACAGAAATGGTGGGCACCTGGTCACCTTAACGTCAAACCACGAACAATCACACAATCGGTGCAGTAGTGAACACTTGTAGATGACACAAGGGGCATATGTCTATAAACATGGTTACAAAACTTGGGCAAATATTATATAATCCCTTAAAAATGGATAATTGAAATTTTATGCTCAGAATACAACACTTGGATATAAAAACATACACTCAATATGGCATCTTAAAAGAGAATCTGACCTGAAGAGGGTTATCGATCGCAAACAACATGATTATTAAGATCTCAAAATTTGGTTGGTCTGTCATAAAAACGATACCAGAAATTTTAGGTTGTTATTGGCCAGACTGTAATCTATCCCAAGAATACCGGTGACAGATCAGCAGCTAATCAATGCAGATCAGGTAAAGAGTAGATCGAGCTGAAGAGATACATTTTGAGCAGCAGAGTGGTAAAGGTCAAACTCACTGTCAAGGGGGCAGTGCTTTCCGTGACGGCGTAAAGCCAGAATACAATCTTTATTAATGAAAAACCTTGTCACCAAAACAAAACATTACATTATACAAAGATCCGTTGAAAGTCGTCTGGAATCGACCCTCGAGTAGGAGCAGCAGATGGAAGCACATTTCACTTTCATAACAATAAATTTGCATAACAGTGTTTGGTCCAAAGCATGGTTTAATGAAGATTTATATGCTTGGGTTTTACGCCATACTTAAGGTAATTTCACTGCTATGATTCTGTGGCAGCACAAACAAAACTAATCAGCTTGTTAACAGGGTTCTACACAATGCGTCCGTCAGTAGAAATATAAATGATCAGAATTTTCGCCCAGATCAAATGATTTATTTAATAAGTTAAAAGTAATTTCATAAACAAATTGTCCTTATCTCTGCATTCTGATTGTACATGGGAAATAAACTTTAAACAATCAGCTGTTGCCTTGGAAATTGCTGCAATCTTTCTCATGTTAATTATCAATGCGGTTTCTAGTCCTTTCACAATTTTTTTTCTAAAAAATCAAATAAGGACTCAAGAAAATGTTCTGGATAGAAAACTGGTTAATTGCTTAAGCACAGTAGAGCCAGACATCTAAGAAAGACAGTAACATTTACTTCTGCAGGCCCTGAACAACTGTCACATTATATTTACTTCTGCAGGCCCTGAACAACTGTCACATTATATTTCAACTAATGGATTTGACATTTCAACACACGTTGGGTTGTAGAAAAATGTACGAGGCAGAAAGATAAGTTTGCTGTCCTTTTGCAATGTAGGGCTATTGATTTCTACCAGGAAAATATATTAACTGTACCAACATGACATCCTTGTTTGGAGATTCTCCTATTTTAATTATCTTGATAGAAGCTTGTGTGATATTCATTGTTATACATGTATGTGAAACTTATTAATATGACAATTACAAAATCTATGAATATCTGATAGCTAACCTTTGCAAAAACTCTTGCAAGAGGCCTAGAAACACAGTGACATACTTTCTTCGTGGCCTTTAGCATGTGGCACATTTTATTTCAACTTATGTATTTGACATTTTCGGAAGGGTATTGTGATATTGACTGGGCTAGGAGTTCAATAGATTAGATAGACAGAATAGCTTACAGCACTCCAACAATGTAGGCCTGCACATTTTTTACAAACGTAATTAGCCCTAATATCCCACACACGATCGACCCACAACAAAAAAAACTGTGTCGAGTTAGAATTGGGATAATCTTACTATGCGAGGTGCAGGTGATATTAATTACAATATGTGAGCAGTTGATGGTCAGTCTGGCATAGATTCGTGGACGATATCAGGAATGATAATAAAGCCAAAATTTATTTACTATATAAACAGGTCTTTCTTGTTTGGAGTTATTATTACGGCCACCTCATGAAAGTCTTTATGTGACTGCATCGTTTGTTTGTTTATTTGTTTGGGGTTTTACACCGCACTCAAGGTTATTTCACTTATATGACGGCGTGCCAGCCCAATCGGTGAAGGAAACCGCCGTAAACGATGCTGGCAACATGCAAGACAGGACCAAACATTTACAACACATTAACAAAACAGGATACCACAACAAATCGGCATCCTATGCCCCGCCCCTTAGCTCTGAGAGCACCAGGGGAGAGGAGGCTCCCACCTAACCACCCGCCTGTGACTGCAGCGTAGATGTTACAAAGAAATCTAAAAGAAAAAATGCCATTAGGTTATCAGTATAAAGTGCTATAGACCCAGGCTTGGCGTTATTTGTAATTTCTGTAAAAACTAATAACTGAAGTCTATAGATGCTTATTTAAGTACAGCCAACAGGTATTAAGTAGCCTAGAAACACAGTGACATACATTCCTTATTCCCTATAGCAGTTGGAACATTTGATTTCAACCTTGACGTTTCAAGGCTAGACATGGTATTGTAAATTTAGGCTATGGAGAAGACTGATGGAAATTAATCCCAAAGGGAAATTAAAAAAATAAAAAAAACCTGTATCATGTGAGAAATGGGTTATCTAACTGCTACAGCTGTAACTTGTGAGAAATGGATTATCTACCTTGCTACAGACTGGCGGGTCACATTCATTACATTGTGTGGGAACACTTGGAGCCAATCTCATGAGGGTTAAACATATCAGGACAGGCTGGTTGTTCATTTTCAACAGGCAAATTCTTTCAAAGTACATTTATTTATTTGTTTGTCGTTTAACGCTGGATTCAAGCCTGTTTCATTGTTGGATGGAAAACTGGAAAAACACCTCTAAACAAACCCGATGTGAACTGGGCAGCAACCGGACACTTCTCTTACATACCCAGGGCTGACAAGCCACTGGGCCAAGGCATGGCCTCCTTTCCAAATGAACCATCAGCAGTGAAGTCCTCCTAACCCAATCCTGGTCAGTAATTTGACTGTTTAGGCTCACCAATGAAGGAGCAGCAACTAACACTAGTTTTTAAAGTCTTAGGTCTAACTATGATTTTAAAGCGACCACTTGACCACTAGGCAATGATCAATGCAGACTGGAATCCCAGATACTACTCCAGGAATATTTGATCTTTGATTCCAATATAAATAGTGTGCTTATCTAACATCTAACATTACAACAGGATGATTGATGAAAATGGATTCCACACTCTCTGAAGTATGTTACTAACTGTTTATTTCCGTTTGGAAGCTAAGAGTGCCAGAAGCACCTGTAGTCTGTTGACTTTACAGAGGGTCTGATCAGCAAATCTGAGTCCGTAAGAGATTTCAATTTAAGTTTGCCGTTTCTTGAAGTGCATTGCACAGGTTGTCATGTAAGACAATATTGTATTTGATTATTATTTCAATCTAGGTCATTATTTAAAGATCTCAACTCTCAAAAAAATTCACAAACTAAAAGAACATCACAAGAGTGATCAGAATTATTATTATTATTATGCAGTCAATAATAAATAGTAAACCAAACATACTTTTCAGCTGATTATGTTTTTGTTTAGGTTTTGTCACAACTCTTTACTGGATTGGTGTTTAACGTCCAGCTCATGGATATTTCACATACTATATGATTTTCAGCTCTGGGTTACCCACTTCCAATGCTGTCAAATGTAAAGGTTAACCATATCCATTTATATTCTGAAGATAGTTTCATTTTCTAATTTATCAAAAACAAATGTTGACAGCATTTCATCTCATTGTACCTCGTTATCTTTGAGGAGTTTCAAATCAAACTCTGAATCCAGGTTAAAGCCAGAAATCACTATCAGTTTTGTTACAAATGTCACAGTCAATGGGATCAAAACTGCAATTGAATATTCAGACTGAAGATTTCTACCATTTGATGCAGCAGTACATGAAGCCTAAAGGCTACAAAGTGGCTGTTACTGATCTGTCAAAGATACCAAGATAATTTCACTCCACTAATGTTTGATCCAGAATGTGTTATTTGGTGGATTTCAATTCTGAACTTCTGACAGATGACATCAATTAGATTCAGAAACCAGAGTATAATAGATTTTTCTGAACCAAGAAAGCCTGTTTTTAAAAGAGAGCTTAGACTTGTAATTAATTTGTACCAGAGAGCTTACATAATAGGCATGTTTACTACTGCAGCTTAGAGCCCAAAACATTATTCTCGTCCATACCAGTAACAACTGACGTGTGAATTTAAGACAACACTGGCTTTAGCCTATTATTGCTCGGCCTGTCTTATTGGGGCCATTCACTCTCAGTTTGTTTGTATGATTGGTGTTTAACGTTGTACTCAAGAGTATTTCACCTATATGACGACTTATAAATCTTAATAATTTGCGTTGCCGGTGTATGGTTGAAAACCGGAAGAAACCTTGTAAAAACCACCCACGCAAACTCCGGTAGCTGTAGCTGAAAAATTCCTTTATATACCTTAAGTCCACAGGTGGGGGATCGAACCTATTCCGGGTAAAATGAAGGGGGTTCGGTAGTCCAACGCTCAACCACAGAGCCACGGCGCAGCCCTTCACTCTTCTTAGTAAAAGTGAAACTATAGTAAGCTAGAACAGGTTAAACCCTGTACTAACTAAGCTATTCTCATGGAATAGCATTAGACCACAACAAGTTGGCTCAGCATGACTTATTTGGCTGCTTTCATTCCAAACATCCGATACAACAAACACTCAATAGTGAATTCTAAATTTTGAAGTAATTACACATGTTTCTCTACCAAAGACACTCAAGACTTTAAAACAAATACTTTGCAAGAGAATTAAGACTTTTACATGTCCACATAGTATGGAGGCTAGGAGCTTAACAAATTGATAGCACAGAATAACCCAGTGGAAGAGTTCTTATTGTCTAATCCAGTAACAACTGAGGTGTGAAGACAACGCAGTGCACATGGGGGGTTTCATCTTCAGACTGTGTTATAACATGTTTTATTGGGTGTGTTTTTAATTTTATTGGGTGTGTTTTTAATTTTATTTGGTGTGTTTTTAATTTTATTGGGTGTGTTCCCTCCCAAAATACTGCATGAAAGCCATAACAGAAGGAATTCAGACCCTATTGTTTGGCCTAGACTGCTTCATTCCAAATACACATCTGGTACATCACGTGCTGAAATAATATTTTACTACAATCAAGAAAGCTTAAGAACTGAATGTGATGTTTAAGAAAGTCAAAGAAAGCTAAAGCATTTAAATGTCTATGTTTTGGCAGCGTTGATCGGACATTCCTTTATTCTTACTCAAATATATCAACATTGAAACGCATCGGAGCTACTTATGGCATGTTACAATCCAATAATGTAACTGAGGTGTTAAGGAGAAGCCATTATATTAACTAAAGTGTTATAACATAGGTTTGCTGGAAACAAGGTGTTTCTTGAGCTGCTAAGTAGCAAGTACTTAAACAAGTACCAATGTACTATCATTTGTTATGGTTTCTCTTAGCTTACATATTATGTGTCTTTGAATGCCAATCACTTTTAGCTACAACAGACACCAGACTTAGAACAAGAATATCAGATATTTGTTTGGATTCAGAAAGCTTAAGCACTGAATGAAATAAATAAGACCATCAAAGACAGCGAAATCATGAAAAGGCAATATTTCCATCAGGTCTCAGGTCGGACATTTTAGGACGACCTTAAAACACATTGGATACAACAACATAGAATATTCTATAGACTAAGCGATCTGATCCAATGAAGTTCTAGATGTAGCTGGATGACTACAGACATAGCAGTGTAGTAGTCTAGGGCAATACTCTCAAACCATTAACATGTAGCTGGAT
>JAVFBZ010144174.1:7537-20707 GCA_032466195.1 Katharina tunicata | reverse complement strand
AGCATACACTGTCGGGATACACTATCGGGATACACTGTCAGCATACACTGTCGGGGTACACTGTCAGCATACACTGTCAGTATACACTGTCGGGATACACTGTCGCGATACACTGTTAGCATACACTGTCAGAATACACTGTCGGGATACACTATCGGGATACACTGTCGGGATACACTGTCAGCATACACTATCGGGATACACTGTCGGGATACACTATCAGGATACACTGTCAGCATACACTATCGGGATACACTGTCGGGATACACTGTCAGCATACACTGTCAGCATACACTATCGGGATACACTGTCGGGATACACTGTCAGCATACACTGTCGGGATACACTATCGGGATACACTGTCAGCATACACTGTCGGGGTACACTGTCAGCATACACTGTCAGTATACACTGTCGGGATACACTGTCGCGATACACTGTTAGCATACACTGTCAGAATACACTGTCGGGATACACTATCGGGATACACTGTCGGGATACACTGTCAGCATACACTGTCGGGGTACACTGTCAGCATACACTGTCAGCATACACTGTCGGGATACACGGTTGGGATACACTGTCGGGATACACTGTCGGGATACACTATCAGGATACACTGTCTGCATACACTGTCGGGATACACTGTCAGTATACACTCACTGTCAGCATACATTGTCAGCATACACTGTCAGCATGCACTGTCGCGAGTAAGTGAGAAATAGTTTACATAGCATGAGATTTTTTTAAAAAACTCCTTAAATATATGTTGTTTTAAGTCTTCAATTCTGCTACGGAAAGTGTTGAGAAATTTATGAGTTATATTTTCTGTTCATATAAAGCATTGACCAATCCATGAAAGCATCAAACTGGCTTTATTCCAATCACTTCTAAGGAGAAAATGTTTACTCATCCCGCGTTACCAGATAAGATACTCCCCGCTTGTGAGTGACACTTGAGTTATAGGCTAACAGCTGGACACCAGTCAGTCCCTTCAGGAGGAATGGACATTATCAAGGAAGAAAGACATCAGTCAGCCTCTCCGCAGACATTGTGGAGATTCTGTTTTCTCTGAGCTGTCTGCAGAAGCTGTCCTAATGGAACGGATCGAACTGAAGATATGTATTCTCATAGAGATATCATTATGAATAGTCTCAATTAATACAACGCTATTGACAGCTGTAAAACTGCTTATCGGAACTTCCGGCTTGTACAATTCAATTGGATGTCGGAAGTTAAGTACTGCAGTACATGACAATCCAATTTAGTTCGCCAGAGTGTTTTATTGAATCATCTCTGGTACACGTTTTTGTGTGATAACAAGTGAAGTGTGTTAAGCTTGGATTAACCTTGTGTGACGACTTAAACTGACAGCTGGTGTTAAATAAGATAGGATTATATTTTTCTATTATAACAGCCACTCACTGTACAACAAACTGATGACACATCGCATCGATTACTTACCGCTATATACAATTAGTTATGAATTTCTTAACAATACTAAAATTCTACACAGTGTATGATTCTATTTCAGGGCACACAGGTGAATCCGAATTATATCACTTCCGATATTACATGTCGGCTGTCCCATGCTTTTGATCAGAATTAAAAATCTAATTTGAATACCACAGTAAGCGATAACACGAATTTACTTACGAATCATAATACAAGAATATCCGGTAAACAGTTAGCTGAGATACGTAGAGATCACTTTAGAATTATTTACATGTTTGGCATAAACAATAGTTTATTCCACGCTTTAACAAGGTCGGATTCGCAGATTTCTATCACATTCATGTTTGACAGCACGGCATTTTGACTACATAATCACCCTTAATCTATAGCTGACAACTGTTGTTCATGCGCTGTGACGAGATGTATGTTCAATAAGCCATTTAACCCATTATTACAAGTGCCCCTTAGCTTGTTCAGACTAGATTAAGTGTAATTATTCCAAAGCTGGACATAAATTAGAGTATGTTAACTAAATTGCCTTATTATCGTGCACAGAGCATTTCTCGCTCGTTGGTACGATGGTTGGTCTGTCAGCTACATGTATGAGCCAGAAGGTCGAGGATTTTCTGGGTTCTTCCCAGTTTTCCTCTCACAATAAAGCTGGCCAATGATCTGTAATTGGGACTTACAG
Organism: Katharina tunicata; assembly: GCA_032466195.1. Taxonomy (NCBI): domain Eukaryota; kingdom Metazoa; phylum Mollusca; class Polyplacophora; order Chitonida; family Mopaliidae; genus Katharina; species Katharina tunicata. The sequence goes on along the minus strand of JAVFBZ010144174.1, from coordinate 18,561 downwards.
TTACTGCTGATCTAACATTGCAAAATAAACAATTAAACATTAGGCATCATTCAAATAAAATTCAGAATTATTTGCACATTTTTCATTCTAAGACCAGAGTTCATACTTACCGATTATTTTAATATTATATACTTTGTTATGAATGATAGTATATTCCTTATAAATATTCAATAATTTGTCAGGAGTCGGGCCGGAGGGTTAGTTTTATGTCGTTGCCGAACATGTAACCAAGTCTACATCTGTCCCCTGATTTGTTTAGAACTCGAGTTAGGTCATCCATGAACAAGTTGAGCACAAGCGGGAGAACCCAGCTTGCCGTACGCCTGTTTTAGACTATGAATGGAGATCTTTATATATTTCTGCACTGAAAATAATCTTGTCCAAAAAGGAATAACACCACCTTCTATAAGTTTATTAAACAGCGCCAAATGGTTAACACTATCAATAGCTTTTCTTGCATGAAGATAGCATACATGTACAAATACTGGACTTCCCTTTTACATCTAGAAATATATTTTTTAAACAAATAAACACGTTTGTCGAACGTTTAGATGACAGTTTAACTAATTATTGGTCTGATTATATTACAGAGAATGAACATAATTCTTCCCACTATTGTTGAAGTCACGATCGCACCAGCGACTGGTTGGTATTTATGAGTGTCACTAAGATGGTCAAACGGATTTTACAATAGGTACAGCAATGGCTTCTATCCATGACGCATGCCCATCAATAAACATAATATTCACTAATCATGACAAAAAATAAATAAAATGTCTACACATAAAACGACCTGCAACGACTGTCTTTCCACATTTCAACTCGACAGGTGTCTTTTAATTGCAGTAAATATATGATAAAAGGTTTCATCTTTCTTCCAGAGTTACGAATTGAACTAAATTGCTTGAAAACTATCTTAGATTTCCCATCGTTTTATATATTTGCTCCAAAACCAGTGTTGTTCTGGGTTGAAGAAGAACTATGTTATCAACAACATTCATCTTCAGCGTATAAATCAATTTCCTGATAAAGCTGACAGGGAGAATAAATCTGATTCTTGTCAGCGGCATACGGTAAATTGGAACTCCCATGTGTGCCAAAACTTGCATTGTCCAGATTATTTTGTTAAATTTGATGGTGTCAGCTTCGTATTCTGCTCACCGTTTTCTCGAAAAACTTTTCGCGGACTTGTGGTTCGATTGACCTTTTTCTTTCTATTGTATTTATACATAAGGCATAAATAAACGAGTTGTGCGCCATGAAGGTATTCCTGGCGCTAAAAGGAAGTCGGACGTATATGGCGCAGGATTCCATGGAAAGTATAGTGTGATTGATTAATAGATAAGAATCAACTGCTATTCGTGGGATAAATGTGAATTGCGCATCACTATATTAAATAAAACTGAATAATATAACCAAATTATTAACTTATTATCACTATACTGGCCATGCCAATGTTACTTGAAAACCAGATAGACATGGCAATATGTATACGCCACTGATAAAACAATCCATTCACGTTTCCTCTTATCTCGACCGAGTCATAATTAGGAAATGCGTTTGTTTTCATACTAGTGGCTCAGTCTACGGGTAAGAGCGGAGAGTTGTCTTAGTGTGGCTTTCTCGGTGAGGGACCAGGGGCCCATTTCACAAAGCGATCTTAGATACCATAGCGACCAGGAGCCCGTTTCACAAAGCGATCTTAGATACTAAAGCGACCAGTACTGGAGGCATTGTGTTGTCATGGTAGTTACGTTCAACGTAAGCTAAGGTCGCTTTGTGAAACGGACCCCAGGGAGGTGATATTCTGTAGTGTCAAGGAGGTTGCGCAATAACAAAAGCACAATAACAATTATAAGTCAAGCTTCTATAGTCTACAGTATACACGACACCCATGAGAATCGTATCGTCTCCAATAGCAAGCGCTTCTGTGCAAATATTCACCAAGCTTATCTGGGCGACTTCGGTGCCAAGGTCAACCAAGTTGTATCTGTGATAAAGCCGGCTCAATCCTCGGCTTACCAAAGACTTTCTAGACTGATTTATAATAGGGCTTTTGTGTGTGATCTAATTCATGAGTATTGATTTGAACATAAGATAAGGCTATTAGAGCAGGAGAGGCTGTTAACTCGTTGACGTTAAACGTCATTCTATGTGCCTGATCGACAAACCATCATCACTTAGACTATCTTAAGTTTAACAAGTTTCGTTACTATGGGATTCTCTTTTCCACGTCGGACACGATTGGGTGTAAGAAGTTCTCTTTTACACGTCAGTTACGATTGGGTGTAAGAAGTTGTCTTTACACGCCAGTCACGATCTGGTGTATGACGTTGTATTTTGCATGCCAGTCACGATCGGGTGTATGACGTTGTCTTTTACATATCAATCACGATCTGGTGTATGAAGTTGCCTTTTGCCTGCCAGTCACGATTCGGTGTTGTTGAAGTTGTCTTTTACACTTAAGTGTATGTAGTTGTCGTTTACATGCCAGTTACAATTGAAAAAAAATTAAGTTGTCTTTTACACGCCAGTCCCGATTCGGTGTATTTTTGATAGTGACAGATGTCTCGCCTTAAAATGACTGGCACTTTCCGTTCCTCAAATTAGGTCAAACAATAACGGTTTTTAATGTGTGATATTCTAGGTCAATTTACGCCTTGTTCTACGGCTGTTCCTGTTCCAAGAATAGCAGCTTACTGTCAACGTCTTCAGACTCATACAATTGAACTCTGCACAAAAGCGAAATATATGAAGTACACCACGCTTTCATGGATTATAAGCGTTGGATAGTAAATGAAATATGTTATTAAAAATGGGAAACCGGAAAAAGGCAAGAAATCGTTTGTTTGTTTTTTACATTGAAGTGCCTACTCTACTTTATTATAGATATACACAGGCTCTGAAACACAATAAGACGCTGTCATGAGGAGACTCGGTCGTTCTTTTGAAAATACGTTTGGAGTGGAAAGGTGCCCTGGTGGTTCAGATATTCTGTTTCAGAACCTGTGCCTGCATCTATAAATATTGTTTAGGATTTATAACTTGTTTACAAATCTGATATTACAATTTTTGTAGGATTTCACGTTTTCCATTGAAAGCCACTTAAGTTAAACTACTGTAAGTAAAATGTACGTCGGACTGTTTGTGTCATGATTTATTTATGAATTTCTTGCTAGTAAAACTAATAAAAAAGACTAAAAATTTAACCCTAGCAAACCAGAATTGTACAAATGTACCAAATAAAGTTATTTATCTCATCCACAACATTGCAATGTACATTTGTTCAGTGAAATGAACACTACAAAAAGATAAGATGAAATATCCATCATAGATTTTATTTACAGATGTTCACTTTATTTGGCTTTCAGTGAAAAACTGGTAATCCTACCAATAATGTAATAGTAATTTGACAAGTAAATGTTTTTCGTTTCATTTCCATTTGAGTTCGACAAGAGACAAATGTAGTCTTTAATACTATTTAAAGATAATTTGATCCACGTTGTGTTTATAAATATTCGTCTGTCTATTACAGGAACGTGTGAGAGGAGATGGACATTAAACAGATGCTGAAGCCCGATTAATTTTTCTGATCGTCATGAGCGAACAGAATGGATACGAGAGCCAGCCATCTAAGGGGTTCTTGTCGGATATACTCACCTTCACCAACGGGTCGTGGGGACCAGATGGAACGCTGCCCTGGAACGCCACAGAGACGCACGCTCAGTTGTCCTATGGAATAGTCACTGGTCATAATGTTACCAGTCCTCGGCCCGAGTTTGCTCCTTACGAGGAAATTTGGACGCCAACTGTGATACAACGAGTGGCCACCTTATCGGTTATCATGCTGATCAGTGTTTTCGGAAATGTATTCATCCTGATTGTGTTGTCATGTAGCAAATTTAGGAAAAGGCACAGTCGTGTTAATATCTTTATAATCAATCTGGCTGTTGGTGATTTAGCTGTGTGTTGTTTTACTATGACCTCCGAAATTTTATTCGTCGCTTTTGGGGAATGGGTGTTAGGTGGGGCTGCCTGTAAAATAATTACTTACTTTCAAATTGTGACTCTAGCCAGTACAACGTTTCTGCTGACAGCCATGAGCTTTGATCGATTCATGGCTATTTGTAAACCACTTCGATTTGCCACCACCCTGAGTCGAGCCCGGCGCATGATTGCAATCGCCTGGTCTCTTGCCTTCCTCTTCGCCATTCCACAGTTATTTATTTTTATTCAAACAAAAACTGGGATTCATCCCGATGGTAATATTCAGTATAAATGTTTAAGTCGAGGCTACACAGCCTGGTGGCAGAGGAAGTTATATTTCACCTGGCTGTCAATGTATATACTGGCGATCCCGGCTGTGTTGATATCTTACTGTTATATCAATGTGGTGTTGGTGGTATGGGGCCAAGGGAAGGAAGTCAGTATCACAGCAGACAACAGTGTCCCTCTGAGGCGGTCCATATCAGACAAGAGAGCTATTCCTCGAGCCAAGATCAAAACCATCAAAATGACTCTAGCTATTATTATCAGTTTTATAGCCTGTTGGACACCGTACTTTGTGACCACTCTCATCATTATATATAGTGAGTATAAATATAAAATTCCCGAACCAGTGATAGTTCTTTCGGAAACGGCGGCTCTTCTTCAGAGCGCACTTAATCCTCTCTGGTACGGTTTCTTTAACATCAAGCTGAGGCGAGGACTGATGGAAGTGTTCTGTCCACAGAAATTAGCCTTAATGTCTAAGAACACAAGTCGCGGTGCCACAATGTCGGAATGTATGTCTATGACAGAGGATTACACGTGTGCACAGGCGGCTAAACGACTGTCGGTGCGTTGTCGTGAACAGTCCTCCTCAAGTAGCGGATCCTACGAAGGTCGATCCCGGACACAAAACTCGATAATTGAGGAGAACAAAAATGGGTACAGGCTTCGTGTTCGCTTTACACCAAAAGACAATGTAACGGTGGGCCTTCATCGATCACAGGAGACACTCGATAACGGACTGGAAAATATTACTGCTATTTAAACATATTCGCTTTACACATGTTATCTTATGACAGTTATGTAAATACAATTACAGTTTCTTTTAATGGAATATTTAAACCTTCAGATTAGGTTGAATTTTTATCCCAAACGAAATTGAATCTGACAAACCTTTTTTGTGTTATAAATATTTACTTGTTAACGTTAATGACTTGTTTATTGTCATTTACATTGTCTTGTTTTAGCGACACGATTATCGCACAAGACAATTGATTCTTAGAGGGCATTGTATCAGACCGGTTGTTTGAATGCTTGTCGATATGCTACCCAATCGGCATCTGTACCATCTAAGCATATTGGGTTCTTTCTATTCGACTCCTCTACTGGCGTTAACCAAACTATTTTTGCCCTGAACTGGATTTTTAACTAGGTGTTTACCCCTAAATACCGATAATGATTGCGAAAGACAACAAAATTAGAAATAGTCCATTCTAGTATTTTTAACTAGAGTTAAAGTGAATTCATGTTTAAATTTTGTGTGTTTTGCACAACCCGATGCTGACAATTTTTCATATTTAGGATTTTGTGTATGCCACATAAAACTTACAAACTTAAATACTGTTACATCAATAAACACGACTCAAGGCTACACGTCTCGTGTAACTAGTATTGACAAACGTGCACCAAATAAATCAGTTATAACGGTGTAACCAATCCAATATACAGGGTTTAAGAATACAGAACTTTGCAGTGATTTGAGTGTAAAAAGGCGACACAAGACAAACACAAGTATTGGCTAATCATCGATAAGCTAACCGGATTCGTTTAAGGGAGCATGATAGGGGAATCACTCTCCTGAATAAAGCACGACCGTACAAGGTGAAAATCGATCAAATAGGCTCGATAGTCATCAGTTTTAAATACCAACTCACGCAGTCAATTTCCGATCACGTCTGATTTAGTATTTGAAGTTTTAAGAATAGCATTCCATGGGATTTCCGTGTACATTTGGCAGCACACTCTTATAGGTAGAATCGCACAAGACAATTGATTCTTAGAGGGCATTGTATCAGACCGGTTGTTTGAATGCTTGTCGATATGCTACCCAATCGGCATCTGTACCATCTAAGCATATTGGGTTCTTTCTATTCGACTCCTCTACTGGCGTTAACCAAACTATTTTTGCCCTGAACTGGATTTTTAACTAGGTGTTTACCCCTAAATACCGATAATGATTGCGAAAGACAACAAAATTAGAAATAGTCCATTCTAGTATTTTTAACTAGAGTTAAAGTGAATTCATGTTTAAATTTTGTGTGTTTTGCACAACCCGATGCTGACAATTTTTCATATTTAGGATTTTGTGTATGCCACATAAAACTTACAAACTTAAATACTGTTACATCAATAAACACGACTCAAGGCTACACGTCTCGTGTAACTAGTATTGACAAACGTGCACCAAATAAATCAGTTATAACGGTGTAACCAATCCAATATACAGGGTTTAAGAATACAGAACTTTGCAGTGATTTGAGTGTAAAAAGGCGACACAAGACAAACACAAGTATTGGCTAATCATCGATAAGCTAACCGGATTCGTTTAAGGGAGCATGATAGGGGAATCACTCTCCTGAATAAAGCACGACCGTACAAGGTGAAAATCGATCAAATAGGCTCGATAGTCATCAGTTTTAAATACCAACTCACGCAGTCAATTTCCGATCACGTCTGATTTAGTATTTGAAGTTTTAAGAATAGCATTCCATGGGATTTCCGTGTACATTTGGCAGCACACTCTTATAGGTAGAACACATTGGTATATTGAATGAATGTATCTGTCATTGTTTATGGACACTTGTCAAAACACCTGAGACAAATGGCATGTGCACGAGTGAAGACAGAGGTGACATGGTTGGACTTTTAACCAACGACAAATCATTAATGCGTACATTTTTTGGTTCTGGTAATCGTTTTGCTTTTCTAATCATACTATAAAAGCTTCCCGACGCTGTTTGAAATTCCTGTAATTATAACCTACCGAGCTATATTCCACACAATGGACAACTTTGTGTCGGGTTAAACTTTTAGAAGGGCTGTGTATGGTACCTGAACTATCCTTGCTGTCTAAGTGATCCCACTATACGCTAAGAATTCATTACACACCTCATTTAATACAAGACACAGTTTCAGGTATATGATTTTTGTGTTCAAAAGGTGAACTTGTCGTCCTGTTTCGGAAATGAAAACTTCGTGTATATTACGGATAGATAATTTAAAAAATACTTTTTAAAGAATTGTAATCTACTTGCAGGTGCTAACGAACACTATAGACTCCACGTGAAAGTTATAATTTTGGGCAAATTAATAATTAGAGGTGAAGGTGAACAGATCAAGTGGAAAGCAGAACAAGTCGAAGGCATGCCTCTTAATGAATTATATCATGTAATAGTCTATTTATTGTCTGTTACCATTTTACTATGACATTTTTTTGCGTTGGGAGTATCTAACTACATGTGTTTGTCGTCCACTGTGTATTTTCTATTGAATTCGTCAGTCTTCTTTGACATTGCTCAAGAGATTTGTCAGAGATATCTAGCTTAGCTTTGTCGCAGCATTGCATTTCTCTGTGGTTTTGTCTGAAGGGCCCCAGGGAAAAGTTGTATCCGATTTCTACAAAGAGTGTATTTTTCAGTTCATGGAAACAACAATTTTAATATAATCTTCAATAAAGCTTACTAAAATGGTATGACTATCTTTAATTATTAATTCATTACTTAAATAAGTCAGACTTTAAATACAATACCACTCCTTCGAAGTGTCCTTCAAACCGGTCACTTCAATATTTCGATGGAGAGTCCAGATCTTATTCTCATCAGTTAAAACAAGTCATTACGTATGGATTGCAACCCATAAAGTCATGTGATATGTTTAGTGTATTAACTTCTGAATGCACCTCAAACAACACAAAAGACTAACTTGTTGCACGAATATGTATTAGCCACACTTGAAGGTCGGATATAGTTTATACTAAAGGCGGGATTTGTATCCAATTGTATACAGGATAAACTTAAGCTTCGTCTGGCTCATCGCCTTTTGCTTCATTCATTTAAGACAACGCAAAGCACTGGTCAATAAATTAAAATAAATAACTTAGGTGAAAAAACTAATTAGGTGAAAAAGCTATAGCTGCAAGCGATGGTATATCTAATTGTCTATCTGCCGTTCTGGCAAAATAAACCACGAGTTTTTTTTCTTCTTATCAACGGTTTGTATCGCACATTATCTTACAAATCAGAAAACTGCTTTTCTGCAACGATCACGGTAACTAAGCCGTGACTAATCCCCATTGGATGGCTTCAAATGAACAGTCTTCCATGATATTCGTTTTTCAGCTTTGTTTTCCTAGGCTGAAAATAGCATGGGTCATAAAATGCGAATGAGTTTATATTTTAACGGTGCAAATTAAACAGCGCAGGAATGTAGAGACAACAAAGCGCAAAAGTAAGAGAGGCAAGGGGAGACTTGATATGATCAAGACCAGTCACGTAAATGTATATATTTTTCTTCGGGGCGCCCTAAATCCTCTCTGTTGGAATAGCTATTCAATTTACACAACAATGTTGGGGATGCAATTCGACAACACAATCGAAAAGAAAGTGGGTGGCTAGGATCAACATTCAGTATAGGATTATGTATTGCGATATCATCGATGCCCAAACATGCTTATTGATCTCAGTATCTTGGATGGCTTTACGAATATAAAGGCGAACATAAAATCAATAGGTAATTATCATTAATTTAGAAAGGGAATTTAAGTTTTACGGCCTTTCTGGGCTGTCTGTCTAGTCCCGAGCTTGACTGACTTATTGTAGGAGTTTCCAGGACAACACATATAGCTTTCCAAGTTCTATTCCAGGCCACCTTAGCGCGTCCTTGATAATTAAAATCCTGTCCATTATCGACTTAAGCCATGTTTGATTATGGACAACGTGCTGTTTTATCTAGACGCTTAGATTTCAGGTACGCCCTGTGAATAAATAATTGAAATGAAACATTCTGATCCAAAACAACTACTGTATATCTAACTGTCTATCTTCTTTTTAATACTGCACAGCAATCTAGGCTGTGAAAGATATAGGATCTTAGATCCTACCAGCAAAGGACAAGTCCTACTTATCTCCTGTGATTAAAACGCCACGACCCTCTCTACATGATCGGAATAACCCAAAATAAAAAAAAACTATTTTTTTATTATCATTTCTAGATACAAAAAGACGGTATACCAGTGTCCCGGTGTCAGTGCTAACCGTAGATAAAGATTCGCAGCCTTTATCTGGATGAACATCGATTGTTCTACCATGAGCTTCAGTAACTCAGTCGGTTAGAGCGCTGGTCCTGTCGTGTTCGAATCCCCGAATCCCGCAAAAAAAAATTCCACATATATAAAAAAAAAATAAGATATATGCCAGATCCAGATTCTCGGAATAGCCCAAAACAGCCAACACAAGTGTGGGTAATATCTGGATAAAAAGGACCCTATTACCTTGCCCCAATCTCGGGGCTTATAACGTACAGAATGATTCGCAGCCTTTAGCCCGATGGAAATTCGTGGTCGGCCACAGACTCGGTCAGTTTCTTACATGTAAATACAACATTAGTTTAAAATATATCCCTTAGTCTTACCATTTTATCTTAGTCTTATCACCATCCTTCGGCCTTACTGACTGCTCTGACTAATGCACTTAATTGTACTAATAATAGACCCTGTAAGTCTCGTTTGCTTCTGTTTTACTTCCGGGTACATCATCGAAACTGTAGCTCTTCGTTTTGATAAGTGTTCTTTTAGAATGGTTTTTCTTTTGCTTTTGGTTCAGTTATACGACCGGACCGGACACTTGCCACCTTTTATAAATTACCTTGTGATACTATATCTAAATATAAAAGTAGCATGTACCAGCATGTACCCTAATTGCATTATGGTGTAGCCTACCTACCCACGGAATTACATGTACCATGGTAACATATTTACACCCTTTTCAAGTTTTCGCAGTGGGTTCGATTGTGAAGCCAGTTCCTATTGGATACATTATGCGTACATGTACTTCAGAAGACGGCGGTATTTGTTTAATAGGATAACGGTATTGGCTGTCAAATTGGACCAACGTGCTGGTTCATTTAAAGGACATTTTATTTATAGTTCGATACGGATACTGTAGGCTCTTGCCACCCTATTGAGGTGGAATCAGTATGAATGTGTACGATTTGCACGAGTAGCATTTGAATTGAGACAGCAGCACATATGGACTGTCTGGACTACGTCTTATTTATTTACGTGCAACGTTTTAATGTCTACCCAAATATCGTTCTCAAGTATACGATAAATATCTACATTTAGAAATTTTAGACAGATTGTACAATTGGTCCGCAACTCTGAAGCTAATAAAAACTAACCCTTAACATATCCTTAACTCTTAACATAACCTTAATTGTTTAAATGTTAGTTTCAGTGGACGAACCAATTGTACAATTAGACCGAAATTTTAGAATTAAAAATATTCTTTGATCTTTCATTTTGGATGACGCCATGAAAGTAATAAAAAGGATGTCGTAGAAAGATATCGTCTCCGTGGGACTTAAAGCCCGACCAACTTAACGGTCCTCTATTACAAAATGTAGTACTACCAAAAATATCATGCAATAAAAGAACTCAACCGTAATACCTCAGTCACATTTGCTCTACGGCTAGGATACGGCAGCCGTAGGGCCCTGAAATTGAGAGATACCTGCGGCGGCCGCAGAAGATCTGCGGTGGCCTTACGGTCACCTTAGTGCGCATCCCTATCTTTTACACGCCGTAGGGGTCGCCGTGGGATTATAACATTTTTCATTTCTAGGTTCGTCGTATCAATTAGACCCCCACCAAAATTGGGGTGGCCGCAGGAAATCCAGGGCGCTCCCGTACGCTCGCCGCACGCCATCTGTATGGCTCCGTGGTAGTCTGCGCTGTGCGTGGAGCAGGTATATATACC
>JAVFBZ010144163.1:0-20707 GCA_032466195.1 Katharina tunicata | reverse complement strand
AGCAAACAAACAAATTAAGTGTTTCTTCGTTGGAATATCAATGCCAAATGTCTGCATTGACCAACTGGTAGACCAATTAATCGATCAAGAAGCCATCAATTTTTCTCAAAGTACCACTCTGTCATCCTTTCAGCCTGGTCTGTAGGTCTTCCATCATTCACCTCTCGTTTGTTTAATTGGCTTTGTATAAGGACTTTATTAGACATGTCTCCACACAGTGCTTTGTGTTGTCAGACTCAAAAAGCACTCAACAGTCTTTAGCCTAAATTCCAACTTAACTTATCATTTAAGCTGGAAAATAAGTCCTTCCCATAGGTTCCAACAAAAAGACCATTCGTGTTGACCTCGTTCGTTAAACAGAAAAACCTTAATAATTTTGTCTTAGAGCCTGATACAAATCGCATTTTAAAAGGACTAACGTACGAACCCAACATTTAAATTATCTCCTGATTAGTCTACCTACAAGTTGAATGAATAAAACATTAAATACGATGCAAAAACGATCAGCTTGTAAGTCGATCGAATTGTATGAGAACGTTTGTAAACCTCGAGAAAAATGTAGGAGACAAGCTCCCTAACAGATGGTTCACGTTTCAGACGAGTGATACGCTGGAAATGATGGACATAGTTGGTTTGATTTAGAAGACATTCACACCTCAGATGAAAACTTAATGCATCAGCAAGTGAATGTGTGTACATGTGTCATTGACTGTAACGGTTATTAACAAATTTAACTTTACCAATGTTTTGACGTTTACCCCGGAAAAAAATTGTTTGTTTGTTTGTTTTTCTGTGGGGTGAGGCAGGATAATTTGAGGCTTTGTTGTCTCAAATGTGTACTCGAGATGTTACTCGTAGCTAGTTCCTGCCTCGACGCAAAGAGCATGTAGTGTAGTATTCGCCTTTATAATCATTACATTATATTTTGTCAATATATGAAAAGCTAATAAAAACACCGATAGTCTAAAATCAATTCTATCTTGAAGGTAAAACCTACACAGCGTTACCATTTTAAGAGCATTAAGTGTAAAGAAATGAAATGTCAGACGTTGTTAACTATTTGCTGACTGAGTGAACATTAATATGTACAAATGCATAAATGGACTTCTGTCCTTGGCTGGCAGCTGAAAGGCCATTGTCGACGTCTAATTCGTGGTATAATACACAGTAAATAGTTTAATGTAATCTCTTTATTTCGCTCACATGCTGCTCTTATTATTGATAACAATCATTGTGTCATTTGCTAGAGAAATAAACAGACCCTATTTAATTCATATCAGTGCGATTCCGCTTCACCCGATTTTCGCGATTTCGCACCACAGCTAGTGCTTGTTGGTTCGACCCAAGCATTGAACTCGCTCAACCGATGGCAACCAAGAAGTTAAGAATGAGAAATGTCCAATGAAACACATTGGTAGAGCTTATAGAAAACCTTGCAAATCAGACCAACATGGACAACAAATGGACAACATGGACATCAAACCCAGAAGTTAAATGAACCCATCAAAGTTATGTTTTGTTACGTTCCCAGCTTCTAAATGTCTCTACAATAAGCCATACAGCACCAAAGCAATGTAATGAAATGCACTACACAATAATAATTGACAGACAAAAGAGTTTGCAGATTCATCAAAAACCTGTATGCATTTAGCACATACAATGGTGTTCACCATATCTTGCTCAGATTACGTCTCATCCAAGAAATTCATCCTTTATTCTTAACCAAGAGAGTGCAACCCCAATATCAATAAAACACAGTCAGTAGTTCTGTCTCATAAAGCATTTGCCAAATGATTAAACACCTAATCAACATAAGACAAGACAAGCCGTAGAATACCCTCAATTTAACAACGGAATGAGCTGGAACACAATATAGCTTTAGCAGTCTGGAACACTTTACATAAATCGACGATATATACCACCTTAACGGAAGCAGTTTTTGTATTTTCATAGACATAAGATTATCAGGTTAACGGCTAAACCTTGCCAGATATTTTATGAGTAGTATGTTTATTTCATTTTTCCTCTGGAGAACTTAACATTGTCAATTTTTATGGATTTTCAACTTCTGGTTATATTGATGAGCGACTTTTCGGTCTAGTTGCTAAGACCGCTTCCACGCTACTTTATTACCGATGTATCCAAAAGTTGGGTCAAAAATCCATCAAAGCTATGTTTTGTTATCTACCCAGCTTCGAAATGCTGTAGACAAATCATCAGTTTTATAATCACGAGTCTACTTTGTATGTGCCATCAGAATAGGCCCAGTAATTCACGTCATGTGATTCATTTCAGTTCTGGGTACATGCTAATTTTGCTTTAGTTATAACGTTACACGGATAGTTAAAAGGCTGACCTTTGTCCTGTCTGGTCCTATAGCGTCACCAAATCCAAAGAAAATACCGTTCTGAAAGACCGGTATTCCAAACATATGACCAGATTTTCAGGGATGTACACAAAAGTTAAGTAGAAAGGAACGAGAATCGGCCTATCTTTGGAACATTGTCTGGCTGTCATTTAATGTTCGTGTGTGTGTAATGGGTGTAGCTAGGTGTAACTTAATCTGAAAAAATAAATAAGGTAACCCGACAACTTAGCTTATTATTTAACAATTTCAAAGCAGGTACAAATACAACTGAAACTTTAAAGAGCTGTAATTTGTTATTTTTACATTGATCTAAATGTCAATTCAACAGTATAAATGATATGTAGAATATGGTTAAAATATTTTATTGTTAATGAATTTCTTGTTAATGTCTGGATATAGCAGCTTGTTCGATGTCATTTCAATAGCCAGGCAAACGAACGCAGGTATTATCTGTATAAATTAATTTCCACTTTAAACATGACTCAGTTTAAGCAAAGCAGTTTCATTCCACAACAAACAAAAGCTTTTTGACAGAAAATCAATGGAGACTTAATTAATAGCAATTTCTTCTCTTTTACGAAGTGTTTAATTTCAGCTTTTAACTTCCTCTTAAAGAATAAATGTCTATAAAGAGTGACCTATTGAGTGTTTTCCCAATACGAGCTCACACAAATCACATTAGATTTCATAAATGTATGAGCTCATATGTAAGTAGGTCCAATGGGTAAATCTCAGACGTTTGTTTTTGTCCGACAGAATATAATTAACAGGCAATCGTCTGAGCCTTCGTACAAGTTAAATTATTGCGTTGACCATATATCTTTGTATTGGATTTATGCATGCACATAATTGCAATTTTACTATTCTAAAAAAAAGATCTGAACAGAGAAGCAAAAATAAGGAACAGATTTGCAAATTGAACTTAGCAAACACAAAACTAAACCTAATATATTTTATGGCATTAATTATGTGTTTTCTCCAATGGGGAATCCAAATGGAGCAAAAGCTGTTATAATAAATTACATAACAGGCGAAAATTTCCAAGTCAATTGTTCCATTTACGCACGTAAACAGAAATCTTCGGATAAAAAATACTAGATGACAAATTGAAAAGACTGTAAAGCATTATTTTTGGCTGAGTCATTTGAACAACTAGTTTCCATCGTGGCTTTCACTAAGTCTTTCATTGGAGAAACGTTGGGGTCATCGTAAAGCTCTGACAAACATATCGTGTTACAAGAAGGAGGATTACTACAACACTCGCGCCTTCCAACACACAACTCTATTAAAAGGTTCAGACCAAATACAAACCAACCTTGGATAATGTTATTAATTCCCTCAAATTATGCGTGTGTATGAGAAAATACCGGAACAGATATCACTCTCTGCAAAAAGGACTCGTATAATTCACAGAAGAGCCATTCTTAAGAACCTAGAGATATTCTTTAACAATGCGGTTATTACGTTATATTTCGTTTAAATCTATGTTACAACCATTGAAATGTATGGTCTGGTTGGATCAGTTAGATGCAGTATGTGATTTATTCTTGATCAATAATTGACTTGAGACTGATTTATTAGTCTGAAGATAAGTGTTTTCGGGAAAACTGAAGGAACGGTCAAGTTTCCATCCAAATTACCATCAGCTTCTTTAACCAAACATATCTCTTTATTTTGACCCTAAAGCTATATTTTCGTCTTTAATTCTGTAGCGAATGAGGATAAAACTCTTCGCCTTATTCAATCTTCTTTCCCAACTAGGGGCAATTTGACGCATTTATCATCAGGATAACTAGAGGTGTATGGCAGAGCAAAATGTTGGTCCAATATGTTAAAAGAAACAAAATTTACCTGCACATTAGTGTCTGTTCCAGAATCTAGACAACCCGTTTTAAAACTTGTTCATGTCATTTGACGAATAGAAGTACTGACATGGTTATACCAAACAATAATCTTTATAGTGTGGTATTTCCTAAAAGTTTCCTCAAGTCAAATCAATTGCTTACCTGAAGCTTTATTTTGTATCATTAACAAGTATTGGATATCATAGTCTTTACAGAAGATAATGCTGTGCTCAAGTATGCAATGGTGTTCACGAATTTTGTCCTTTGTTAAAGGAGGCTTGTCTTTGCCCAAACGCTATTGATACATTTTCGAAATTACTAGTAATAGGGCATATCAGAAGTTCCTATTGTGTTACATAGTAGATGACTATTGTAGAGAATTTGAATTGGCCGTAACCCTAAATGTTGATGATACGTTAAACAATTATAAGTCGAGATAAAAGAGGTTAGTCTAACACAATGACCTAGTTCCTGTCTCAATCCATATATAGGCATACTGTTACGTAACAAATACATGTAGTTACGTCGTGTCTGGAATTGATTCCAGCTTAGTGGATCGATATTTGTCTCAATCAATCATCCTTTTCAGACTCGGGGTTTGAAGAGCTACTGTCTTTCACCATCGTCATCCAACATGTCTGCCTCCTTTGGCACACCTTAACTTAAATAGCATTATCCAGGGCTATAGCATAGAAAGATGCCGCTGCCAAAAGAATAAATGTGACAACATAAATAAGTTCCTTTCCGTTTGCGATAGCATCATAATGCTGGTCGATGGGCCACTTTGTAGAATTATTTAGTCCTTGCGTTGACTAAAGAATTAATGCAATATCAATATTACCATATTACTTGATAGATATTAATCTATCTAAATATTAGAAGTACTACTGAACTAGACTAGCAACAAGCAATCAATTATCTTGTAACATCAGCCTTCACTTTGTTGATAACATAACGTAGACTGTTTGAGGTGTCAATGATCGATGTCACCGACGACCGACTTATGTTTAGATTGGATTGATGTTTAAAGGGTATAACTCACTTTATTTCACCCCTCGAAGTTTTATTTAGTTCTCTTCAGTTGTTAAATAAATAGAATTGAGAATAAGACTAAAATGAGTCGGTCTAAGATACAGGCTTATATGGTAAAAAGTTGTTTAAAGAAACAAATCCTAAAGTTTCAGCTCTAAGAATGCATATTTGCATCACTAGACGAGCTTCTGACTTGAGATTAAATACGCACGTAATTTGACGTTTACGAATTATGTTTAAATTAACCATGATGTGTTTATAAGTACAACATTTTGGATATCAGCCGCGCCAGCGTGACATTTGTAAGAATAATACCCAGATCCAGCAAGGTATTAAAGACAATACACACTAAGTTATCGATACTTACAGACCCCTCCATCTTTAGATGAAATGCTCATTTACTTTGAGGTTTAGGAAAACATTTAGCTGCTATAAGGTTTCTGGGATTGCTTAGATCTGTTAGATCTGCTTCTCCAGTCGTTAAATCTGCTAAATTGTCACCAAGATGATTTGTTACAGGCAATGAAATCAAGTTAAGCTATGAAGCTACTTAAAATCAGGTATTTATTAAACATTGTTTTATTGGTTTGCATTGGTAAAATACGTTAGACAAAGATGAGAAAATATGCTATAAAGATGACGCACGTGAGATGTTTCGTTCAAATAGTTTAAAAATATCAATCGTAAATAAACCGAAATATTGCATCACCATGCATCCATGTGTATCTTTTGTTGGAGTCGTAACTTTGCTCTACTTTGTAAAACTCATCAGTGGAAATAATCCTATAAAATGAAATGGTATTTCTGTTCCTAGATACTTTATAGAGCTGTCCCATATTTAGACGTATACCCACACGAGCAACACAACATGAATCGATCAGGAAATCTTTGAATTGTTCTCCAAATTTTCCTTAACCGCTATGTCAATTTATTGTCACTGTTTTTTTATCAATAAGTAATTTGGAAGTTTTATTAGTTGAATAGCGAGTCTTTGTCTGACGTGTTTCTATCCAGTTTTTTTCTAATTAAATTTAGAGAGAACAAAACAACATTTTCACAGAAACAATGCTCTCTTACAATACCAACTATATCAGGATTATTAAACGTGAAATTCCCCAAGATAAATATAACATGTTGTCTGGCCCTTATGTTTCAGAATGAATGATATTGAGGATTTGAAGAAAAAAAGGAAGAACACCATATGCATTTTTAATTTCGTTTCACGTTTCCTTCACACGTGAATCGGCGTGAGCCCATCATTACATAAAGTAGAAAACAGCGGGGTACGATTTCTTCTAACTGAAACGTGATATGAAAGAGCGTAATGTTGTGGGGTTGTTCAAGTTGATATCTTTCTCGCCGTGATTGATTTATCTGGAAGTCTTCGTCTAGACCACATGTCAAACAGTCAGTTGTCTGAGAATAACAGATCAATTATGTTTGAACAACACTAACTATGAATCCTCATTTACTTTGAAGTTTTCGAAATAACAAAAAAACCTTGAAATATCAGCGAAATCCTGCGTTAATTGAGTAACAGTATTACCCAGCACCAGTATGATATGATAGGCGAATCAGATTAAATTAAACAAGACCAATTAGGCTTACCCAATCGCTGCTTTTTGATCTTCAAAAGTAAAAACTAACAACGTGGAAAAAATATTGAGCAGAGCTAACACAACAAGTCATGAATGTATAATTTCATCGTTGTTTCATTTCTCTAATTAAAAACACACAATCAAAGATTTATGTCTAAATTGATTATTCAAACGATAAAATGTTTCCGAAATAACCTCAAGCACTGCGTAAAACCCCAATGTAGTAAACACACAAATTAAGTGTTTCGTCGTTGGAACATCAACGCCATATGTCTGCATTGGCCGAAAGATAAACAAATGAATTGATCGAGCATTAAAGAAAACATTAATGGTTCATTAATCGAGTAAGATAAGAATCATAAGTAAAAATGACTACGAACCTAACAAATAAATAATGTCCTACATAGTCTAAATTATAGTTAAATAGATAAGACATCGAATAAGGCACACAAACTATCAGCTAATGGAAAGATCGAACCGCACTTGTGTATGACTGTAAACTTCGAGGAAGATGCAGGAGACTAGCTCCTCTAAATGCCAGTTATTCCAAATATAAGTTTAGAGTATCATCGAATAAGAAAAACTCCAAACAGGAAGTCGTGCTGGTATAGATAATACGTTGCGTGTTTATGTGGGTGGCATAACGAAGCCGAAATATATCATCCATACCACTATGAATTCCTTATTCTATGTTACTAGCTGCTCTGATTGATCCTTTGCATTTCAGACGAGATATATGCTTGAAACAGCTAGACATAGTTGGCTTGATTCAGAAGAAAACCAATCGCATATGCAAAGCCAAAACTTCAGCATGCCCTTGTGTGTGTTTGGATGTGCTCCAGGTAGTTCATGTTTCCATATATTAATAAACCATTCCTTGAATTGAATATCGCCAAATAACGTTTAAAAACCATAATTACAAAAATTATCTTCATCACTGGTGTTAATGTAGAGATAAGTTTATGTAGAGATGTTAATGTAGAGATAAGTTCCCCCTGGGCCAGGGGGAGTTTGAGGCTTTATCGTCTCGAACGGATGCTCGAGATGTTACTCGTAACAAAACATGGTTGATTTTCAACTTCTCTGCATAGTAAAAAACAACGTTCTTGTCTAAATGCTAAGACCGTTTTCAGTCAATGATTACATATCTCTAAGTCTTGTTGACATCTGTAATCATTGTTTGAAAACGGTCTAGGCAACTACACCGTAACGTCGCTTATCAATATGCCCAGAAAGTTCGTCAAAGTTATGTTTTGTAAACAAAAAGCATAGATTTTGCTTTTTGTAGTAGTCATCTTCATTAGATTACATATGATGAATATATGAGAAGCAAATATAAAACCCTGATAATCTAAAATCAATTCTATCTTGAGGATAAAAGCTTCAACCCGATGCCATTTTAAGAGCATTAAGTGTAAAGCAATGGAAATGTCAAGCGTTGTTAAATATTTGCTTACAGTGAAAATTAATATTCTCAAATAGCGGTTTTAGTCCCTGGCTGGCAGCTGGAAGCTCATTGTCGGCGTCTAATTCGTGTTATGATACAAAGCAAACAGTTTAATGTAGTCTCTTTAATTCGCCCACATGATGCTCGTATAATTGATAGCAACCATTGTGTCATTTGCTACAGAAATAAACAGACTATATTTGAATATTATCAGTGTGAGTCGAAATTTCCCTTCACCCGATTTGAGTGCGCTTGGCTAAATCTAGGTGGCAGAGTTTTACTGTTCTTTATCCCGCACCAGAGTCAGTGCTCGTTGGTTCGATTCTAGTACTGGACTCGCTAAACCCATGAGAACCAGCTCGGCTATTTACATTTTGCCAGTATATGGTCTCCAAGCTTACCTCCCCGCCGGACGATCTAGAATGCAATATATAGTTTCGGCAGACACCCATGGGTCAGTTGAAAAAATCATCAATATACCACCGTAATGAACGCACTTTTAGTTGTTTGTGTTCACCTAACATGATCAGGTTAACGGCTCCATCTTACACAGAGATTTGACGACAACACTTTGTATTTAATTTTACAACGGACAACTTGACATCTTCCGTTTTTATGGTTTTATAACGTGCGTTAATTGATAAGCGATGTTTCGGTCTAGTTGCTAAGACCATTTTCAAGCAACTTTCTTAGCAACTAGACCGACACGTCGCCTATCAATTTGCGCCAGAAGTTGAAAATTCATCAAAGTTATCCTTTTCGTCATGTACACGGCTTCCAACTGCCGGTTAAACAAATAATCAGGTTTACGATCAGGAGTCTGAACTTTATGTAGGTCATCAAAATAGATGGAAGAGTGGTTGGACTGATCAGTGTTTAACGCCTTGCTCAATGGTATTTCACTTATATGACGGCGGTGTATTCCAACAGTAGGCGGCGATTCTAACACAACCAAACAATTATGTGAAGTCACTTAAGTGTTATCACTGTTGGAAAGACAATGTTCCTACAGTGCTAAGTATGTCAGCATAAATATAATCTGGAAACATACTGCCCTTAGCCGGGGAAGATTGGATGGCTGGGATTTAAATGTGTTTGTATGTGTAATGTGCGTGGCTATGTGTTACACAATCTTAATTTTTATTTAAGGTAATACGACAATTGAGCTATTTGATTTTTGAAGACCGATCAGCAGATCATTCATGAAACATTTCATTATTTAATTATTAGGCTTGTCATTGTCTGGATATAGCAGCATGTTCAACGTCATTGCAAAAGGACGCAGCGTATATTCGTGTTCATTAATTTCCTCTTTAAATATGACTCAGTTTAAGTAATGCAATTTCATATTACCACAAATCAAAGCCGTTGGCAGAAAATCAATGGTAAATTAATTAATAGCCATTTCTCATCGGTTACGTAGTGTTTAATTTCAGCTTTCAGCTTCCTCTTAAAGAATAAATGTTTATAAAGGGTCACTTATTCAGTGTTTTTCCACTCACTTCAAATACGACCCTATGTCACCCCACACCACATTAAAATACATAAATATATATGCTCATTTATTATAAATAACAAATTAGTCTTTAAAACATATTGTTTACAAGTTTCATATTATAAAAGAAACATACCCATGCTAACACAATTACAACACGTGGTAACACATACACCATTCACTACACATACTGCCCAAACACGCACACTAGTTCACTCGCACATATCGCACGAACGATCGAGTGCTAGTTGAAATTTGGCACTTGTCTATTTAATGCTGTTGTTTTTTTGTTTTTGGGTTATGATAGTAATGATTTTACTCGCAGCCAGTCTCTGTCTGGAGCCAAAATGCATACATTTTGTGTTTGTAGTATTAAAGTTTAAAGGTACTATACCGCAGAGTTTCGGTATGAAGCTTTATTATAGTTTCGTGAAATCCAACCCTTTCCTATTCATATAACTGATTCAAAAAAGTTTTTAAAAAATGCAGTATTTTGACGAGTTTCTTTGATATGCACAAATGACTTTTCTCGGCCGTCTTCCTCGTGAATATTCTACGCCAAGGCGAGCCACTGACCTATATAAGATCTGTTTTGTTTTTCGCTGTTTTTTTTTTTTCGAAATAAGCAATATCCACTAATATAGAACTCCCTGTATCCTCAACACAAACTTATCGTCAACTTTAATAATTGTTTGTATTTACGAGACAATGGTAAACGTCTTATAACTGAAAAACGTATAATGTCAATGAGAATAATTTAAGGCAGGATAGGATAATAACTAGCTGACCAAGCCTGTCATCTAGAATAGAAACTCCGAACATAGGAACACATTTGAAATATAAATCCCTTGCTATTCTTAGAGGACTTCTTATCTTGGAAATTTCGATCTATTGAGCCTTAGGGCTTCTAACCATCGGTCAGATGTTTGGACTTTTGGTCTTCGACCAAGTAAACCGTCGTACCTCTGCATGTTTGTAAAGAAACCATTTTAAGAAAGAATTCGAATGGATTTTTGGCAATCTAGACATCGATTTTTGATCCATTGGACATGTGAAACTTTGCAAACCTACAGAATATGACCTGGTTACTCAGTGCAAATGAAATGCATTTTGATTTTTATTTGAGCTATACGATTCCCATTTCGTTCCAATACCCAACGACTTTTCGTCATCAACGAAATTGTTTACCTTGAGTCAACAAAAAGTGTTCAAATAAACCCATAAAACATTGTCTATCCAAAAACAAATATGTCTAACCTCTGTTTAATGCATTGTTGATTTAGGGATTAAAGAACACCGCAGTGGTGGTAGTTGCGTGACAGACACCTATGTCGTCATTTTGGTACCGAGTCAAAATCCGAGAACCAGCAGGTGTCGAAGACTGTTAAGGGCAATGTTATTATTACGGGATAAAAACTCATCTGAATAATTTAATTTACGTAAACTTAATTTAAATGTAGTCTTAAGATATAATTTATGACAGTTTAGACGATCTCTTGATGTGATCAGAGGGGTAATATAAAATATAGGTGTTTGACTTCTAACAGAAGATACCTATCGGCCCATGTCCTCAAGTAAATTTATACTCAGCAAGTAACCAAACGAGGGCTAGAATTGCTAAGTATATTTTGCAACGTGAGTAGGTCAAAAACAGTCGACTTAAAGTCGACCAACAGTGCTTGTTTCTATTCTTAAGAAATAGTTTGATGGTCACATGCTGTCTATGTCTGGTACAGGCTCAACAAATTACTTGTACACAGATTGTAATCTCGAGCTTATTCAGCTTGATTTTCGGTGAGGCTTATATTTTTTTTAAATGCTGTTAATTCATGCTTATGCTCGTGTTAATCATTTTGCAATCTGGAAACTAAATGAATTAAATAGTGACGCTTTACATCGCCCATACAACAGTCCTGACAAACGTATTCTCCATGAACAATTATATGAATTCCCCAAATATCCGAAAGACTATGTATGTTGACTTCGTCAGAATTAATCGGTACATGGCGTCCGTTATGGTGACATACTTTCCGTTGCTTGACATACAGATATTATCGTATAATCGATGCCGTTAAATGTCGCTCAGTAGCTGTACAAAACTAAGTAAATATGTGGAAGTTGATTCTCATAGTTCTGTATATAAAGAGTCTCCTGGCTGTCATTAGAAGTATTGAGCTATATTTTTTATAATCCATTTCATATTTTTTTGATAATGAACCGACCTGAATCAGTCTGAGATAACTCATTGCGCATGAATACAAAACAGTTCCAGCGATGTTGAATATTTATAGAGCTGCGATAGAACTCATTTGGACAAATCGAACGTTCGTGCCATTGTTTTTCCAGACTGCTGAACGATCAGAATACCGCGCCGCCGAAGTGTTGAGCTATATATCTCAATAATTAACCATGTACACTCGATTGTGTTTGGTTAAAATATATTGAATTCCAGAGTGGTGATGGAATTATAAATGGATGATGTCAACAAAAGCAAACCACACAATTTACCTGTTCGCTGAGACATTCTCTGTACTTTAGCAAACTTTGAATCGTTTTCCGAACAATAAAGCGTTATATATGAAAATAATAAATCAACCCTGTTTCATATACTGTACACTAACACGCCAAATCAATCTGTTTACTTATATAAACAGACCGTTGTGACGCGTTCGACATTATTACAAGAACTGTAGATTTTAAGCAAAAATACTTAGCCAAAAACTCTTGGACTGTCCGAATATGATAAAGTACTTCATTACAGAAAATTCAGCTTACGTTATGCTAGAAGTTGTCAATATATTGACAACTTATTCATGGCAGTTGGTGTAAATGAATTTAATAGTGACGCTTTACATCGCCCATACAACAGTCCTGACAAACGTATTCTCCATGAACAATTATATGAATTCCCCAAATATCCGAAAGACTATGTATGTTGACTTCGTCAGAATTAATCGGTACATGGCGTCCGTTATGGTGACATACTTTCCGTTGCTTGACATACAGATATTATCGTATAATCGATGCCGTTAAATGTCGCTCAGTAGCTGTACAAAACTAAGTAAATATGTGGAAGTTGATTCTCATAGTTCTGTATATAAAGAGTCTCCTGGCTGTCATTAGAAGTATTGAGCTATATTTTTTATAATCCATTTCATATTTTTTTGATAATGAACCGACCTGAATCAGTCTGAGATAACTCATTGCGCATGAATACAAAACAGTTCCAGCGATGTTGAATATTTATAGAGCTGCGATAGAACTCATTTGGACAAATCGAACGTTCGTGCCATTGTTTTTCCAGACTGCTGAACGATCAGAATACCGCGCCGCCGAAGTGTTGAGCTATATATCTCAATAATTAACCATGTACACTCGATTGTGTTTGGTTAAAATATATTGAATTCCAGAGTGGTGATGGAATTATAAATGGATGATGTCAACAAAAGCAAACCACACAATTTACCTGTTCGCTGAGACATTCTCTGTACTTTAGCAAACTTTGAATCGTTTTCCGAACAATAAAGCGTTATATATGAAAATAATAAATCAACCCTGTTTCATATACTGTACACTAACACGCCAAATCAATCTGTTTACTTATATAAACAGACCGTTGTGACGCGTTCGACATTATTACAAGAACTGTAGATTTTAAGCAAAAATACTTAGCCAAAAACTCTTGGACTGTCCGAATATGATAAAGTACTTCATTACAGAAAATTCAGCTTACGTTATGCTAGAAGTTGTCAATATATTGACAACTTATTCATGGCAGTTGGTGTAAATGAATTTAATAGTGACGCTTTACATCGCCCATACAACAGTCCTGACAAACGTATTCTCCATGAACAATTATACGAATTCCCAAAATATCCGAAAGACTATGTATGTTGACTTCGTCAGAATTAATCAGTACATGACATCCGTTATGGTGACATACTTTCCGTTGCTTGCCATACAGATATTAACGTATAATTGATGCCGTTAAATATCGCTCAGAGCTGTACAAAACTAAGTAAATATGTGGAAGTTGATTCTCATAGTTTTGTACAGAAAGAGTCTCTTCGTTGTCATTAGACGCATTGAGCAATATTTCATAATCCATTTCATATTTTTGTGATAATGAACCGACCTGAATCAGTCTGAGATTACTCATTGCGCTTGAATACAAAACAGGTCCAGCGATGTTGAATATTTATATAGCTGAACAAATCGAACCTACGTGCCACTGATTTTCCGGACAACTGAACGATCAGAATACCGCGCCGCCGAAGTGTTGAGCTATATTATCTCAATAATTAACAATTTACAGTAGATTGTGTTCGGTTAAAACATATTGAATTCCAGAGTGGTAATGGAATTATAAATGGATGATGTCAACAAAAGCAAACCAAAATTTACCTGTTCGCTGAGACATTCTCTGCCCTTTAGCAAACTTTGAATCGTTTTCCGAACAATAAAGCGTTATATGTTAAAAGAATAAATACATCCTGTTTCATATACTGTACACTAAGATGGCAAATCAATCTGTTAACTTATATAAACAGACCGTTGTGACGCGTTCAACATTATTACAAGAACTATAGATTTTAAGCAAAAGTACTTAGCCAAAAACTCTTTGCTTGTCTCGAATGTGATAAAGTACTTCATTGCAGAAAATTCAGCTTATGTTATGCTATAAGTTGTAAATATATTGACAGCTTATTCATGGAAGTTGGTGTAAATGAATTAAATAGTGGCGCTTTACATCGCCCATACAACAGTCCTGACAAACGTGTCCTCCATGAATAATTATATGAATTCCCAAAATAGCCGAAAGACTATGTATGTTGACGTCGTCAGAATTAATCAGTACATGACATCCGTTATGGTGACATACTTTCCGTTGCTTGCTATACAGATATTATCGTATAATCGATGCCGTTAAATGTCGCTCAGCGGCTGTACAAAACTGAGTAAATATGTGGAAGTTGATTCTCATAGTTCTGTATATAAAGAGTCCCCTGGCTATCATTAGACGTATTGAGCAATATTTCATATAATCCATTTCATATTTTTGTGACAATGAACCGACAAGAATCATTCTGAGATTACTCATAGCGCATTAATACAAAACAGGACCGGCACTATTGAATATTTATATAGCTGCGTGAGAACTCATATGGACAAATCGAACCTACGTGCCACTGATTTTCCGGACTACTGAACGATCAGAATACCGAGCCGCCGAAGTGTTGAGCTATAGTATCTCAATAATTAACCATGTACACCCCATTGTGTTTGGTTAAAACGTATTGAATTCCAGAGTGGTAATGGAATTATAAATGGATGATGTCAACAAAAGCAAACCACACAATTTACCTGTTTGCTGAGACATTCTCTGTCCTTTAGCAAACTTTTAATCGTTTTCCAAACAATAACACGTTATATGTTAAAAGAATAAATAAACCCTGCTGCATACTGTACACGAACATGCCAAATCAATCTGTTAACTTATATAAACAGACCGTTGTGACGCGTTCGACATTATTACAAGAACTGTAGATTTTAAGCAAAAGTACTTCGCCAAAAACTCTTTGCTTGTCTCGAATGTGATAAAGTACTTCATTGCAGAAAAATTCAGTATATCAACTAAGAAGTTTTAAATATATTGACAGCTAATTCATGACAGTTGGTGTTTGTGTTTTTTTTTAATATAAAATTACGCGAAAGACTCCAGATATTTCGCACAATTCCTAACCATGACCAAGCCCCGGTTAATAAAATAGATTAACGATCGAGGTTTGGCCCGCGTGAATTTGTATACTAAATTGCATTTAAAGCTTGGTTACACTGCACATTCATTTAACGACACGAATAGGTATGAATAAGTAATGTTACCACTGACCTTCGCTACTATATTTCCATACCAGGAAAATAGTTTCGTGACCAGTGATAATATATCTGTAAAGTTCAGAAACGGCACATGTTTTACCGTATGTTGTCGGTCAAACTTACAATAATAACAACTTATTAGCATATGATGTAAACTAAACAAGATAGACTTGTAGAGGGAGAGTTTTAGCTTGACAACTGTGCAGTGTGAGGCGTTTGACTGTAAAGAGGCCTCGCACTGCGGGTTGAGACTGTCTGGCACTTCGATCTTACACGCTCGACCTGATGCTGTCAACTTGTGGTGCACTGCTCTTTTTTTTTTTTTTAACTATATCGCCATTTTCTCTCGTTGACCACATCTTCTGGATGTAGGAGTGACTTAATCATAAGCTTTCTCCTAAACAAAGACAATAACAGTTGCTGATATAAGCAAATACTCAACTAATTAGGGTTAATAATACAAAACACAAACGCGTATTATGTAATGATGTTCCTTACTCTGGGTTTTGCAATAAACTGAACTAGAAACAAGTTATGTGACCAGGGAGCTAAAAGTTGCTCTTATATAATAATAATAATAATTATTAAATTACTTTGGAGGAATAAAAATAATATCTTAGTAACGCTACACTGGTAAAAATAAACCCCCTTAGTATTTCTTCTATCCTGACTTTTTAAATGTTATTGTTATTTATTATCACATTTTAACTAATATAAAATATTTTAGCTGGTACCAGCTTATTGCACCTTGTATTGTGATAATCAAGTCCATTGAATGAAACAATGACAATCCAGCAATCCACATTTGATTAGACATATCTATGCTTAGTTTAAGCTATCTTTGATTGAATAAGAGATATCAAAACAAAATATAGGTGACAATTTGGATCCTTTCATAATGATGAAGCTATTTACGAGAATGCTATCTAAGATATGTATGTTTTGGGGAGAAAAAACACGCTTACCATAATGCCAATGGAGATAAGTAATTGGAAGATAATTACATAATATTTAGAATATGACGAATGAAGCAGACACGGTTTGTTTTGTAAAACAGTTTTGTTGGTGCTTATACTATTTTTACTTATCACCTCGACTCCACGGATGTAGCCATTTAAGTGTTTATTTTGTATATAATAGTTATTTATGAATCACAAGAATTAGGTCTACAGGGAAGTGTTTTCATTTAAATAATGCAGACTGTGATAGTGTCTGAGCTGGTTTCATAATTGACAACATCCGAGTTTGTCTAGACACATACTCAGACAATATGGGTGTGCGGTGAATGACAGATAAACCACGAGGTGTAGTTAAACTTTTAGTCCCCACCAATCAACCCTGCTCGGGATGAATAACTTCCTCGATCTCAGCAGCACGCTAAAACTATTTGAATCACTCTTATTAATGTTAATGTGTTATTGTAAAATGTTTAGACTCATGTTGTTGATAACATTCTGAATCATTTGTTATTTTTGTGCTGTTGTTGCGGATGATTAGACTGGGACTTCTTGTGCGGAAGTGTATTTTAATTAACTGCGCATCCGCACCAGGAAGTGGATTTTGCGTCTTGTTTTGCACCCTGTGAATGACTTGTGTTTTTTGTTTTCTTCTCCCATTCTGTACGTTCTGAAACTAGGGAAATAATCTGCAATACTATTTATAACACAAATCAACCAAACAAATCACCAATGGTATTTCTCTGACGACGATATATTTAAAGTCTTACAAAAGACTCACAAAAGAACAACCTAAAAATTCAGATATTTAGGATATTCTCATATTGAGTCTTAAAATAAGAGGTTGACCGTCATCCATGGAACAAAATAAACGACGTTAATAGCGTCAGTCACAAGGTTCAAAGTTTCAAACACCGTGGTGTATTTTTTCCACAACGCAAATGTTTATCAAGGATGGATTTTCTTGATAAGCTACACAGTAGATACCACAAACTATCTACTAAAATTTGTCTGTCTGACTCATTGTTCTTAAATTAGTGATCTGTCTGACTCGTTGTTCTTATATGAGTGATCTGTCTGACTCGTTGTTCTTATATTAGGGATCTGTCTGACTCGTTGTTGTTATATTAGGGATCTGTCTGACTCGTTGTTCTTATATTAGGGATCTGTCTGACTCGTTGTTCTTATATTAGGGATCTGTCTGACTCGTTGTTCTTATATTAGGAACTGTTCGTATTTTGAGAAACTACATCCTAAGAGTACAAGCTATGCTTTCTTTGTATTTATAATTTGTTTGAAGGTCAGACTTCACTTGAATTCAAAAACTTATGAGAGCTCCGAAAAGTTCCAATCTGTACCTGGTGTAGCTTCCGCGTGCTGTTATCACTGCCTTGCATCTTCTTCGAACAGAGTAGATAAATCTACGTATTCTGTCCTTTGGAACTCCTCCACATTCTTCAAACAACGCGTTACCAGGTCTGTACTCGCCAGAACACCACTGAGCTCATCCGACAGCTGTTCTATCGGTTAAGATCTGGCGACCTGGATGGAAAACCGTTGCCGCGCATTCCCGTTTGAGTTTTAAATAAGGTCAACCGTGGCAAGTGTTATGTGTGGGATAACATTGTGCTACAAAAACTCCCCCCGTCGTTCTATAACGGCAAAAATGTCAGGTGGAAGAATTGGTTGAAAAATGGGTAATGTGCCGACGAGTCACTGTTATGAAAGATTGACATGTCAATCTTATCCGACAAGGGCGTAGACGGCGATTCGTAAAGGTGTAGGATGAAGTAAGATGAAGTTGATAGCTGTTTCATGTTAATGAGGCCCCCTTATTGTTTCATGTTTCTCTGGATTCATCCAAAATGACATTGATATGAAAAATACAGAATTTAAAACATCTTGCCAGCATCATGTTTAATATGCTGTAGTAAGGGTGATCTCCCTTCATATACGTTATCATCTTCCTACAGGGCGTGACCATGTCCAAGTCACCAGCAATATGCAAATTTATCTACCCAAGATGATCCGAGAAAAAACAACATTGTTATAGTTATTAGAATCGTTTGGGCTTGGAAATGTACAAGGGTGTAAATTTAATCAGATTTTTTTTTTTTTTTTTATAAATATAACGATTGAGACAAAAAAGGCTTGGACATGTTTTTCACAGATACCTTTATCATTATCATTACATACTACTGTTTGATTTTTGTCTAAAGTTATCGTTGGTTCTACACTTCTAGTTCCCTTAGGTCTCGCTACTTACTTGTTTCAACGCTACTGGTAAATGTTTGTATAACTAGCTCCTTGTCTGTCTAATGTCGTACTACAGACGTTTAAAATAAAACAATTTACACGCTTTATCAAGCTACGTTAATTAACCTGTAGAAAATAAGCCTGGATTAATATTAAAAAATCATGTGTTATCAAATATAACATACAGTTGAATTAATCATTCGCAGTCGTTAAGCGGAAATAAAAAATATCTTCAAATCAACTAAGCTGACATTTTGATATACCTTTCTATCACAAAACACGGCAAAGGATTTAATGAATAAAACATGAGCTTATATTAATAAAACACAACCTGACACGAACACTATGAAGCCACAGTCTCAATTGGTCTGTATCATTTTGAATTTCTCTCAAATGCAATTCAAGGCAAAAAAAACGAGATCTAATGATTACATTAGAATCAAGCCAATTGTTGTCCTCTTTTCCCGTACATTATAGTTTAAAAAACAATTAAATTTGTTACATAAACGTGAAATCACCTTAAAAGCCCGTCTTTTGTTTATTGTTATTAAGATGATAAATCAGATTTTTCTCAACTCAAATCTGAATACTTACGTTTTCGTCCAACTTTCTCTACTGTCAAGAGTCGAGTGGAGACTCCGAGTATTCCTTGATAGTGTGACTTCGTTGGAAACTCAGTCATTTTCTTCCGGGTTTAGTAATGAAGAATGGACTTTTAGCTTCCACAATTAGAAGTTTATATGACAGAAGTTTTTTGTACGGCTCATTGTTTTTATTTTGCTTCCGGACTATCCCAAGAAGTTCCCCGTCAAAATCCCCACGGATATTATTAACTGAACGGAATATAAATCAAAGAATAAAAGGGTTATAAGTCAAACAGAAAGTTGTTTGCGGCAAGACTGTTTTTCCTTAGTCGTTTAAGATTAAGGAAGCTCTCAAAATTTATGTGGCTTTGATCTTAAACGTATGATTTATATATAACTACCATATACTAGTCTGTTATGGGACGTCTATCTCAAAAAGTCTATATTGAGCTCAGATTATATGCCAAAAGACTATGCTAAAAGTTTGGACCAAATTAAATAATAAATGTTCATGTTTAAAATCTAATTGGGACTGTACCAACAGGCTGCGTGTCGGTACTTAGTAAATAAAGAAATCGTTCTTTTTCAATCTTTCATTAGTAAAACCGATCCAACATATAAATAAAATTACACATACATGATGGTAAATGTCTTGATTGGACCACACAGGCAGAAAATGTCACATTTCTTTTATTTATGTTAACAAATATGTTACATTTGAATGCAGACATGGTTTTCAGCTTATACAAATGTTTAGCACAAGAAATCTGCAAACAGCAGTCTAACTCTGCAAGGGATAATTATTACCCTCAGCCCAACGGTGGAGTAGGATAAATGTCTTTATAATGTTGAGGGCCCTACAGTTTGTTCAAAGGAATATGAATTAAGTCTGCTAACATTTATATTTAGTACACACTCAGTTAGTTTTGTTTTATTAATTTAGTTGCCTTTTAGATCTATTTCGTATAAAATAATTTTGCGACTTTAAAGCTTCTATGATATCAGCTTAATTTGGCATTGAGTGAGAAGCACGAAGCTGTACACACCTGGTCATCTAACAAAATAACTACAACCGATCATGTGTGGGCTCGCACATGGGCTGGTAATATAATTACAGCAACCTACTATTTGTTGGCTGTACAACTGGAGTAGTAATAAAATAACTACAACCGATCACGTGTTGGCTGTACAACTGGACTAGTAATAAAATAACTACAACCGACCACGTGTTGGCTGTACAACTGGACTAG
>JAVFBZ010144152.1:0-20708 GCA_032466195.1 Katharina tunicata | reverse complement strand
GTCACTCAAGCTTCTAGCAAATTCAGTATGATTGTAACAATTGCAACAATAACACAGTTTATGATTATTTCATAAGCATGTATTATGACAGGATGCACTGACTTACATCTGTTATTGATGTTTTGAAACCAGTTCATATGGTTTGTTTCCTGAATCAACATTGAATCCGCCGGAAATGCTGAACTAGGGATAGACATAACTTTGCAACGCAACTAATCCGCATATCCACAAAATCGTTAAACAAAACACTGCAGCGTTTATTATGGGGAACTAATCATTTTATAACTAATACAATTCTATTCACTGGGCATTAAAACTTTACGAGTCTAGAATAATATACCAGACAATTTTAATTTGCATTTAAATTTTGTTTTTAAACGACAAATTCATGCATAACACAACCTTGTAATGTAGGTGTTATAATTCATGATATTGTGGCGAACGTTCGTCTTGCAATACACGGGAATGTGTAAATGATAGTGTATGAATAAAAACTGTACCAGTGTAAAATGAAGTTGTATAACAATTGATAATGTTAACCACGGTTATGCGTTGGGAAACAAAATATCCGTATGAGATAAAACAAACCCCTTCAGATGTACAAAGTCTATAATATACTGCTTGTTGATTCTTGTGAAAAAACTAAACGAAATCAAATCTCAAAGTCTAGCTTAAACCCTGTGTGTTTACCATTGATAGCTTTGTAAGCATGTGTCGTATTGTCCCTGATGCTATAAACAGATGCATAAATGCAATGTTTCGGTTGAGTTGAATAGAGAACATTCAGTTGCATAGTGCATTAAGTCGTACATATAGTACATTGTCGTACGGACGACGTTTACACTGAGCAGGCAAACAAGCAAACATTAATTTCAGTCTGGCGCACCAGCACAAAACTATCGTCAAATTAAAAAGGATGAAATTGTCTGTTCCATTATTGGACGCAATTAAACGCGTTGCGGTTGATAACAGCCGTTTTTATGTTAAGTTTGCCACTACAAGACAATGGGATTGGATCACATTTCGCCGTGAAGTTATTTAAGGGGCCTCAGTGGCGGAGTGGTTTAAAGCTCACACTTCTGTGGTGTACTCCCTTCGTCCACAGATCACCCTCACGTCTGAGTTCGCGATTTCAAGCACTAGCTGGGGCAGTATGTGGGTTGAACTGCAAGCTACCAGCGGAAGGTCGTGCTTTTTCTGGGGACTCAGATAAGCTTTTGTTATCTTTTCTTATTTTCAGACGAACATCAAGAACAGCTTTTTGCAGATTTGTTTATCCGTCTTAGGATGAGATTGGTAGTGTAGAGACACAAAGAGTTAGTTATTGTGACATGCTCACTTCTGTGGGATGTCGTAATATATGTATACGCTGGGCAAGTCGTGTGTTAAATTGTATAGTTTACCGTATGTGCACTACCCGTACTACAACTTTCCTTTAAGTTGATCATGCCACTAGTGATTCCGGACACCAGCCTAATTACTTATATATGTATACTTTATTTGCAGTGATGTAGGCCTATATACAAACAACTCCACCCCAACGAAATGATGACATGACATAGGGTCACGTGGTATAGAACACGATTTTTTTCGTTAGATCTGCCATTTTAGTAAAGAAGTTAGGCATTTCCATCTAATTATATATAATTCGTGGTAGACTTCTGTCATCAAAAAGTAAGAATGTATTTTGCTCAGAAGACACGGGCAGTTTCTACACGAGTTTAATTTCAAATGTCGTAAACACTGACAAACGATTCTATATCGATTATTTCGAGACAGAGTGGTAAAAATCACTGCGTCGGGTTTTTAAACGAGCTGGTTGATCACAATGGTGGCTTCGGCGAACACAGACTAGTTTATTGGGAACTATTTTAGTCAGGAAATCATTAGACAGTCACATGACATCCATTCTACTATAGGCCCTACAGTGAAGAGGAAATTTGCGCCCATGACTAACGTGATTTGTTCCTGGGATTGTAGACTTATTTTCAGATATATTGAGTTCATCAGATTTCACATTTTGGTAACCATGCAAATGTTGTCTGTCTTTTCAACGCAGTCTGATCTTTGATGTACAAAATCTTTCAGTTTGCCGGTTCTTTTCAGATTTTTACCCCATCACAGAAACAGTGACTGCCAGCATCCATTACTCTAACTGGAACACTTCTGTAGTCGTAATGGTCTATATCAACGAACTGTTTCATTTAAATCCTGTATTATGTACGTGTAAAACACGTTTGGTCAATCCTTTCATGTTTGACATCAATAGGGTCAAATCGCATCTATACAACTGTTATATTTACAGAACTGTTGTCTTTGTTCGATACAGTTGTATTTGCCGAAAGACGATCGTTATGTTAATGAAATTGGTCGAATATCACTACATTAAAGGGAGCTTCAATAATACGATGCCTACAATTTATCACAGTTCGGTTTTAGTCGATTTTTAAAATGTAGTACTCTGTGATAAATTGGATCACTTAGACCTTGCCGGCGATCGTCAGCAATATCAGTTGTATTGAATAGGATTTCTCTACCAGTGTTAATGGAATTTATTGACTAAAACCCCACTTCTCTTCGCGGTTGACCATCTGGGAGTAGTAGACATCCATTTATATCCATTTCAGGCTTATAAAATCCTTCACACGTCTGTCCGATTTCATAATGGACTATTTCATAATGACAGACGCATTCAAAAGAATTTTACGACAAATTACAGATTACTCTGAAGTCGGTAGACTGTGAAGTACATCGTTACGTGAGAACAACAATTACTCTGATTCGCACTAGTAAGATAGAAATAGCATGCAGTACTGCTGACACTTATATTGGAGCTTAAAACAATATTATCAAGCAATATCGTTTCAAATGTAATATCTGTGTGTCTATGGTTCAAGGGAATGTTGATATACCCCTTTGCTAAAGTTGGCAATATTGTTGGAAGTATAATTGTTGTGAGATTTTTCCCTATGCTACTGTTTGTATTATTGTCGGAACTATTTATGTTGTCACATATACGCCTATTGCTTAAAAAAATGGCTATTTTCACATAACTAATAAGGTAAATGTATAAGTATACATCAAAATGAGACCTACCATACGACCTACGCTGGCAAAAAAAACAAACAAAAAGGTACATTGCATTTACATAAAATCGACACAGAAAAGAACCACTTGGCCAAGTAAAGATTATATTGAAATCAGTCTGTTTTGTAGAGGCATTTGTATTCATGTAATTGTTTAAATATATTTATTGAATTCCGTAGTAATCTGTTTACGATTAGGTCAAAACGTTGATAGCTCCCCTGAGCAAATCAAATGCATTACAGTTATGATAGGCGTTTTAACCATCGTGGCTATAATGCACCATAATATTATGTTAAACAATATTTATAATTTGATCGTTGATAGAAGATAAAATAGGAATCGACTATCAACGAAAGGTTTTCCTACGCCAAATTTAATCTGAAACAGTACAATACAATGTACAACTTATAATTTGACAAATTAGATCAACAATATCACTTTGTTCATGAACAGATTGTTGATACTGTTGTTTGTCTCGGTCAAATTTCGAGAACCGATAATTATGATACCATTTTAGTAACCCAGAGCACATCGGACAACAGCCGATTCTGATCTTTTTATGGTTGGTCTTTTTTATTGGTTCATACAAAAACTGTTTTATATGCAAATCAGTGTCAGCTAAGCATATATTAACATAGTTATGAGACCCATTTATCTTTAGACAACAACACAAAAATTATACCTGACTCAAAATCAGTGCTTAGGGTAAAAATATATTTTTATTCTTTTAGAATATAATTTAGTTCAATTCGGTATCCGTGGTCAAGGCTATAGAATGGCAAGGGTGAAAATCTGAGACAAACCATCGTTCTATCGGAAATTGAGCTTCCAGAACTCTTTAGTAGTACGGAGGTAAGGTCAATAAGCGTATGATGAACGTTTACTGTACTTTCACTACCCCATTAGATTTAAGTCATCCGAAAACTAATCCACTGAGGGAAAATGACAAAATCCCTTGTCACTCTTTGTCAAGCATTTACAATAATTGTATCAATTACCGATGGCCTACATAAACTATTATTGAAGTTCTATGTTGGGCCTTTAAGCATGTCTCAAATTGATATGCTACTTGCAATGGAAGAATATTGCATAGTGAACAAAGTTATGTGTCACTGTTTTGCCAGCTGCATGTACATATACACTATCAACACAATCTATAGTGGCACAAACATCAAATTTCGCCTGTATGCGTTTTCAGAAAAACACGTGTCACAAAAATGCGTTTACGTTTAAACGTGTGTACGTTAAAAGTCTAAAAATTAGGTTATTACCAAAATTGCTTTTGATAGTTTAGAAAGGATAGCCTTAGGAACATTGAAATTTAAATTAAGCGTTTTGTTTTTGCTACGGAATTTGACACGTAAAGATTAGGTCAACATTTAAAAAAAATGGCCTAAAACTACCAATGGCTATCACTGCTGGTAGTTTTTCTTATGGTAAATTAACATATATTTATTAATTTGTAGATGGAAACGATAATAATTGTTATATTCGTTTATTAAATTAAGTTTCAAGTCGGTGGATGGTTTTATTACATCCAGCGTCCTTCCTCATTCAGCTAGATTGAGGCTGACCTCGGTGAAAACTTTTTGTAAAGAAATAATCTATCTGAATCAACGTGCATAGTCCGGGGTTAACGCCAAGCCTGAATCTATCAAGCAAGAGGCAAATGATACCCAATGTAGTTTAGACAAGCGTAAGCAAGGTTGTTAGCCTGAATAGACGAAGGGATATCATCAATCAAACATTATCTTGAAAACAGGAACCACCCAGAAAGCCGTTTAATGCCACGCCAACCATAAAGCCATATGTGTGTAAATGAATACATGCTATTAACTAACATTGATCTTATGTCGTCTATTCTAGACGAGATTAATATCATAGTATGTCGAGTGTTGTTTTAAGTTATGTAAAAGAAATATTCCTATGAAAGTGGAGCAGTTATCCTTGAATAACTGTCCTGTCTTTACGATTATTTCAATATTATACAAATATTTTGATCAGCAGTAACATTCTGAATTGTTTTAATAGTTCTATCATTTCAGTCAAATGTATTATAATAATTATATATGTTTCATTGTGGACTTCTAAGAAAGAAAACAAATAAACCATTCACGAAATATCGACTACAATATTTGTATGTCTAGACAAATGTACGAATGCAATTCAATAACAGTACAGATCAAAACAACAATAGTACATTACGTTACGAAAATAACCATACCCAGACTTGTTTGTGATTACACACAATTGCTAAATATATGTGGTTAGCTCTGTTGAATTCAACTATAGTATCAACGGCAACTAAGTTGAGGTATCTTATTTCGCAAATTTTCCTTTTCAATTTAAAATTTGAAATTTGAAACTTTTAATTTATTATCTTAGACTGTAAATAAATCCTTTGAATAAATATATCTCATATTTTCCAATTTCGTTCTATTTTCATAACACAAAGATAATTTGCGGTGTCGCTTTATTCTATCTTTAGGTCGTCATTCAACCGATTCACCGCAAAGTAGCATTGGCTAAATCATGCTAATTCTGCATTTGAAAATGTCATTAAATAATTTGTTTTATGATTTTATTTTATTATATTGTATTTTTGTGCAGAATCCTTCAGTTGTTTGTTTGATTTTCTCGTTTTTCTTCCTTAATTGGCTTTTCAAAACCAGATTCTTATTAAATACATATTTTCACATTAGCGTAGCCTACCTGGTGGTAATGATCTAAGTACATCATCATATTTAGTAAATGCCAAATTAAAAGATATGTAAATAGTACTTTAAAATATAAAAAATAGACGTTTTTCCACACAAATTGCGCTTCGATTCCGATTACGATTCGGCTTTAATCATGTGATTGGTACGGGTTGATCTAATAATAAAGCGTTTCTATAGAGACTGGTTGTCAATCGAGACCCTGTTGTATGTTATTTATTGAGCACTAGTTTTAACAACATATCAAAGAATGAGAACAATAAAACGAATCCGGCTTTACAGTGCCACAGTGTCTATCTGGGGTCATCTCGAACCCGTTGGCATTCTTGCGGTGATCGCACTTTTGTGCCTAGGGAGAAAGATGGAGCTTGACATTGGTTGAAAGTATAATACCCAGATTGTAATCAAAGTTCGTGGTGACCAGAGTGACGCAAAAGAGTGATTGGGACACAGATTGGCAAGCCTAGCGAGTAATGGTCAGCTGTTCTGCTTAAATTAATGGATGTTGTCGATTCTTCGGTCAGCTTTCATGTGCAATAGCAACAGGGCTTTAATGTATCAGAACACTGTAAATCCATACATCCCATTTATGGAGGTTCAACTTAATAAATATCATCCGTTAAATTTGGATTGACATCGTTTACATGAATAAAAACAGAACAAGAACGTTTTAAGATACATTCTATAAACTATTTTAATAAATGTTACATTCCATTCTGATTCAAATGTTAACATGGTGGAAAACTCAATAATACCGGTCAAATATTGATGAATATATAGGTATTAATATCTCAAAATCAAATCGCCGAAAACAGGATTAAGATAGAGCAGTTCATCTTCTTGATGATGTAATTGTTGAATCAGTGTGGAGTCAAAATGTGTTTCATCTATGTACCCCTAGATGTTCTGTGCTGGAGTTCACACACATTCTGATAAATGTTGTGTGATGATATTTTCTGGCATATATAATACTTAATCAACCCATTCTCAATTCTCTTAGCTGTACAGGACTAATGCAATGAAAGTCGCTTCAGAGTAATATCATCCTGCCGAAATTCCTGCCAAGACCTGCGAGTGTATTGAGTTGAATAAGTAATTTTAAGAAGTCAATATTGGAGATATTGAATTGAAGATTTTATTTAGAGATGTTGTGGTTTTGGAGTGTCACATAGACCCCTTTATCCGGCTGTCAACTACAGTCTTGGTCGCCTTTTATCCTGAACGCTCGGGCAACACTTAGGCTAGTTGTTTGATTGTGCGGTATATCCTCAAACACAAATAAATCTTCTTTGTATAGAAAATGTTAATGATGTTTCAATCGATGTACTAGCTGGTGTTCAAGTGGATATACGTAGCAGTTAAAGCTGAACTAAGGATATATATATAATTTTGCAACGCTTCATATCCGCATATCCACAAATTCGTTAAACAAAACACTGCAGCGATGATAATTTGGAACTAATCATTTTCGAACTAATACAATTATATTTACTGGGCATTAAAAGTTCACGAGTCTAGAATAATCTACCAGACAATTTTAATTTGCATTTAAAATCTTTTTTAAACGACAAATTCATGTATAATACAACTTTGTAATGCATGTTTTGTAATTCATGATCTTGTGGCGAACGTTTGTCTTGCAATACACGGGAATATGTAAATGTTAGAGTATGAATATAGATGTACTAGTGTTAACTGAAATTGTATAACAACTGATAATGTTAACCACGGTTATGCGTTGGCAAACAAAATAAACATCTGAGATAAAACAAAACCCATGGGGTTTCATTGTTGTCAGATTTACAATGTACAAATTCTATAATATACTGCTTGTTGATTCTTGTGAAAAAACTAAACGAAATCAAATCTCACAGACCTACGTGATCGTTTGATCAGTCTAGCTCAAACCCTGTGTGTTTACCATGGATAGCTTTGTAAGCATGTGCCGTATAATATTGTCCCTGGTGCTATAAACAGATGCATAAATGCAACGTTTCGGTTGAATTGAATAGAGAACATTAAGTCGCATAGCTCATTAAGGCGCACATAGCACATCGACGTACGAACGACGTGTACACAGAGCAGGCGAACAAGGAAACAATAATTTCAGTATGGCGCACCAGCACAAAACTATCGACACATTAAAAATGATGAAATTGTCTGTTCAATTATTGGACGCGATTAAAGGCGTTGCGGTTGATAACAGCCGTTTTGGTGTTAAGTTTGCCACTACAAGGCAATGGGATTGGATCACATTTCGCCGTAACTTTATTTAAGGGGCCTCAGTGGCGGACTGGTTTAGAGGGCACACGTCTAGAGCGTTCTCCTGTGGTCCACATATCCCACTCACCTCTGAGTTTGCGAGTTGAAGCACTCACTCGGACTGTTTGTGGGTTGGTCTGCCAGCTACCAGCAGAAGGTTGTGGTATTTCCGGGTACCAGTTTAATACCGAAAATAAAGCTGGCCAACGAACTGTAAGCCGAATCACCGATTATTAACTACATGAGTGATAGTTACCTTTTCGCATCCCATTGCATCACCTTTCCACCTGTATCACCATTGCATCAGGTTTAATGCATTCTATCAATAGTGCTTATAATTTGGTAATTGGTCATTCAATAATTTATTAATGTAAAGACACTATTACATTATTTAATTCCAAAGACACAGTGTTACATTAGTGTTGTTTTATGTTCTAGTACCATAATTGGCATACTCTGCGATTACTACGGTTTTCTTCCCAGTAAAGTCACATACATTTTATTCAACATAACAATGCAAAACATAACAAACATATATATTATAGATTGTGATGAAAACATGTATGTTGGATCCAGTTCTCACAAAACATTAGCTCATAGCTATCAGAACCGTTTCCTCAATCACAATTTATTGTATTAACTACTTTGTCAATGTGTTAAATGTAGTGATGTGTTTTTTAATATCCTTGCTAAGGACACGAGAAATTATAATAATGCGCCTCATGGTGAAAAATTATAATGGTGCCATTTCCTTTTATTATGTGTGCGTAGAATATATGTGTTTCAGCTAGGTAACATGTTCTGACAAACATACAATTTAGTCTCAGTTTAAGCACGATGGTGAACAGGACTTAAAATAATATTATATGTGTGTCTTGTGCAGTGGTTACTTGCATTTTGTTTGCTGAAGAACAGATAGTTATCTTGTTCTTTTCATAGATACCACTATCAATCAATCCAAAAAGCGTTGTTAGACTGGACAGAAATCTCAAAGGTAGCTTCCTTTACTTATGTGATGACAGATTTCCTCTTTAGTGTTTTTATCTGATGAATACAAATTTAATTCACTCTTGTTGCAAATTTCGTGATGGAAATTCAAACAATATGTTGCATGGGTATAAACAAACTACTCAATATCCCGCAAAGGTACACAGTCAAGTACACAGTTACTTAAAGGCTTAGTTGATAATTACAAACATTAAAAGAATTTTATAAAAAAAAAACTCGACTTAAAGCAGAAGGGTTTAATTCATCCCTTTACCTTCCTCGCATTGCAGACAAAGGAAGATCTAGGTAACGGCACGATTTTTGTTAAATTGATGATAATGATTGATACGCACAAAATAATTTCTTGAATACAGTAGATATTGTCAACTATACTTAAAAATATCGATAGTTTTCGAAATGAATGGGGAAAGCTGACGTTTAAAGCTGTGGCAGGGATCAAGTTAATCGTCCGTAGACTCTTTTCCAGTGACAATTCCCGCAAGCGGACTTGATTATACATGTAAAGTTAAGGCTTTGACCACAAGCACCTGGCTGTCATGAATGCACAGCCAAACAGTTTCGTCAAGTGGCACTAAGATGTTGGGGAAATTAAAGACGTAGGAAGAATGTTTTTTGGATATCAACTTCGTAATTTATTGAACGCAACGCTTCTGTATTATTCCAGAGATTCTGTTTTAGTGTTTGCCAAAACTGGAATGACGAATTTATTCAATCAATTATTAAATTGCTATATATTTATAGCCTTATTTCATCTCCCATCAAAATGTGGCGCTCATTGATATTACCGTCACAGCATTTATAAATCTATGGGCGAAATTTAAAGATGACTACTTTAGTGATCCAACTAATTACCATTGTTTGCGAAACGAGAAGCGGTTAAGTTCTCCTGCATAGCTATATAATATTGACTCTAATTATCAATCAATCTTTAATGGGAATTTAGGTTGA
Source organism: Katharina tunicata (assembly GCA_032466195.1). Taxonomy (NCBI): domain Eukaryota; kingdom Metazoa; phylum Mollusca; class Polyplacophora; order Chitonida; family Mopaliidae; genus Katharina; species Katharina tunicata. The sequence continues at coordinate 10,686 of JAVFBZ010144152.1, read as the reverse complement.
AAAAGAAGATGAATTGTTAGCGTTGTCATTTGCTGGCAAACATTAAGGTAAACCAAGGTTATCAATCTCGTTTTCTCGCTGGTAACGTACTATACATTTGACACACCCCATTTACTACACCTTTATAAACATAATAATGATACACATTGATACAAAAACATTTTCTACATAACTGCATGTACTTTTACCGTAACGACGATATAACAGCTAGACAAGAGCATAATGTCATCAAATAAATGTTGCCACATTATCTATGAAACTGTGTTGTGTAATTATTTCAAACCGCTTTTGTTGTTGATAAGTTTGAAGAAAATAATGAAAATAGTTTCAGATAATAACTGGCCAAAAATCAATTTTGCGAGAAATCTAAACGTCAGTATATTCATTTAACGATATTTTGGTCCATTTGAAATGAAATAGATAAGTTTTAATCACGCATGGATGCTGATTTTAAGTCGTGTTGGGTTGGTATAATTAATCTGTAGAGCAAACAATACTAAGTTGCTCTAAGCGTTTCCGCACACAGATATAACCACGTTAAGTTCCCGATGTCTCATTGTGTGAAATACCACCAGTGAAGCTATTCCGGTTCCCTCGCTTGGTCAAAATATTTTTTCTAATTCGATTTCCTGTAAATGCATCAGCTTTTTTCTTTAATAAATTAGATTTTTCACAAATTACGAAAGGTTGAATTCATTGAAACTATTCGTATCAGTGGATATCAATGTGCCTATAGGCAGCTGAATAACAAGATCAAATATCTAGAAATATCGCACTATATTCAATAAACTTAAGATTAAATGGTTTAAAGTACAGTATCATATAGACCCACCCCACAACAGTCGTGCAGATATCTTCATCTGGTCTCGGTCTATATTGTATGTATAACTGTATAATGAATTGTGTAACAAGATAATTGTTTTTCAAATTAATCTAACTCAAACAACAATGCAATCATTTGAAGTTCATTCACAATTAATCTCAAGGGCAACGGGTAAAATTGTGTCATAGTAACACATTGCTAATGACAAGACGTTTATTGGAATAGGTTATGCTGTGAAGACTAACAGCCCGGGTAAATCTAGAAACGCGACAGCATGCTCTATCTTCACTTGACTACCAACCGGTGTTAACCAAGAAAGGATTATTTGTTGTGTCATTGTTTTATACAGTCGTACAAACTTGTCCGCTTAGAGTTTTATTATGCAGAAGTTTCAAATTAAGTCTATTCGCTGTAGCAATGTTCAGCTGTATTTGACAGACTGGCATTATTGGACATGTCACATCTCACCAAAAGAAAGCAAATCCTAAATATGAACTTCCTCAATTGTTGTGCACTGGATCAGGCTGCTCGGTGTGCAGATTGGAAGTTTGGCTGGAAATTGGAGGCAGACGGATGTGACAAGATTACTAAATTGTTTCTGCAGATAACCTTGAGACGGATAAAGTGACATAGTTGCAAGCCTAGTCAATTAATCTACAGAGGCAATATACTGTACTTCATCAACTAAGAGGATAGGTTGAATAATAAAATAGAAAATAATGCTGCCGAAAAACGTTCATATACAGACAAACTCTCCACAAACCCAATGAATTGTTACATTGCGGCCATGCTTAATCTTGTGGAGAGTAATAATAAAAAGAAAAATAATCGAATGGCAGTAAATGGCAAGAAAATATAAGTAAAATTATATTATTATAATATTTCAGAAAAAAATCATTGGCAATACATACTTATTTTTCCAAAAAGAGAGAACTCCGTGTTTTCTCGTCGTTTGGACCTTCTATATTGCCAGCATCAGAAGTTACGCAAGGTTACCGAACAAAACCATTAAACAAAATTCGCAATTTAAATTTGATAACTTTGCAGTCAATTGTCGAATAACTTTTTTTGATAATGTTGGATGATTATTGAAATAACGTCAATCCACGTGCTGCAATTCATTATAACATGTGTACGTTATTGCCAAGTGTTAACCTCTACTTACATTTCGAAACATTGTCTGTAAAAATCAAGGAAACAATTTTAATCATGTTTCAGACTCTTACTTTTGTAATTACACAGAAGACATTGAAAACCTAACACGAGGTTCCACTTGTGTAAGGAAATGTTCGGAACAACAAAGACGACTTTGGTTTGGTTGAGTATATACATTGTATAAGCAACATCCAAACCGCGATAAAAAAATCGAGCCCAAATTAATCTTGATATTTTTTTTAAATCGCGGTTCGGATGTTGATTATACATTGTATATACTCAACCAAACCAAAGTCACCATAGTTGCTCGGAACATTTGCTTAAGTAGAACCTCGTATTAGGTTTTCGATTTGTTGTGTGTGTAATTCCATCAGAGAATCTAATTCGGATTCGTATCATCGTTTTGTAACTCGTAGTCCTATAGATGGCTTAAACACGAATAATCAATTTAAAAACATGTACCTTTGCATGGCCAAACTCTCTTTCCTTGTAAAACTCACACGATCCGATAATTATTCTGATTAAATTTCCAGCAAAAGCGTTAGTATTTTTTTCTTTCAACAACTGACGGTCGGTTGAAATTTGGCGTAACGTTTTTCGTTTTTAATTGACTTTATTTCATAGAGCAAGTTTAAATTAAATTTAAATCGACCAATCGAAATATACTGGTTTGGTGCAATTGATTTTAGCATGCAGAGCAGTGAGCCCGAAAGAACGGAACACAATTCTGTCATGCATGGTCTAACGTCTGACTCACTTTGTAAGTGTTATTTACCGATGATAATTGAAATTATAAGTGTACTAGAAAATAAAACAGAAATAGAAACTGGTAAGTATTTTAACTTTATATTCCTACACATATAGTATCCCGGTGAAGGTAAAACTGGATGACGTATATAAACCTATCAAATAAATGTATCATCTTGACTTTTCCAAGAGGCTGCTATAAAAAGGCTAAACAATTTCAAGTTAATTTGTTCCTAGCAAAAAACAGTTGAAAATTGTCTTTTCTATTATCTTTTTTTGTAAATTCCACGAAGCGAACATTTTGTAAACTAGACTTTTGTTAGTTAAGTATTCTCAAAGAAGTGGCCGTCAAAATGTCACCAGAATCAGCAGATCCCGTTCTGGAATTAAAGAAATCTGGGATATACTTTGACACAACACAAGTACTTGACTTGATTTTGTATTAGTGAAGTATGTATTCTTTTCCTCAAATAATTATGTAAGCCAAATGTAAAGCTATGATTATTTCGAATCAAGCGGAACATAGAAAAAGGCTGATGAAAACTGTACAAAGACATTATATGCTTTACTTCGTTTAGTCAAACCTGGACAATGTAACAAAAAAGGAGGAGTTTTCAGAAATTTTTAAACACACATTTATAAAAACCAAGTTTCAGTCAATCATATGTCTATTTTATTTAAATAGCTTTGATGTTGCCAATATCAAGGATGACTGCATTGGAAACAGAAAAAATACATTTTTTTTATCTTCAGCACTAGATTTAATATATCTATCAACTGTCATTAATAAATATAATCTCGAGACATTTGTATACTATCCCACAACCAGATGTCTTCTTTGCACACCTGATACAATATATATTATAAGCATTGTTAGTATTTTTTAATTCCAAAATGAAAAGAACCTTAATATATTAATTGACACAAATGTATCACTAAATATTTCTTCTTTTCAATTTCATCAGCCAATAAAACCAAATATCATCTTCACTCCACCTTCATTTTCATACTGCATACATTTGGATGATGGGGATAAAACTGATGGCCTCAGTGGTTTTGTATGATTTAAAAGATCACAAAAATGTAAAGGTGCATTTAATGCAAGTGTCAGGAACCCTTAAAGCTTCTATTATTTCATTGGTTCCTGGTTTCTTTCCTAACGAGAGTAGCTCATTGAGGACATTCTGTCATTATTTCGGGATTCAGTACATGTTACGCTTCGGACATTTAATGAGAACTTCTCTTGAAATTATAATACCAGTCTCCTTCTGAAGACAATTTAGAGAGATGGGGGCGTGTCGTAAACTCTCCGTCAACCATCTTAATTAGGATAGAGCACATTGATATTGAAACTTTTGATCAAAGTCTTCTTTATATGCTCAGCTGAAATAAAAGTCGATTCTGACATAATTAAAATGTATGAAGACGCCAATTGGCTACACGACTTATATTCAAATAAAGATACATCTTCCATTTGAGCTTATTGATCGTATCAGAGTTATAAAATAGACAGCTGGCAGAGAAATATAATGATACTTATTGGATTCATCAATTGATCGGCCCTATGGCTCAGGACAGTATGTTTCAAGCATAGTCATACAGTCTTTAATTACCACTGAAAGAAGATCAAATTTCCTACAGACCAGAACAATTCATATTTTATGGTTGAGTAAGTGTTTTTTTTTTTATTATTTATTTATTTTATAAATGACCCTTACATGGGAAATGAATTCATTTTAACTTTACTACTCGGATAGATTAAGCCCAATTGGGTTTTATTCCCGCTATATGATTGTGCCCAATCTGACTATTATCTTGTGTTTACCACTGGTGAAAAAAAAATCCAATTCAATTCGTGTGGCTATTTACTATATATTACAGTACACTCCCGTTGTAGACGCGACATTACCGTGTGCATGGCGTTAAATGCAATGCAATCTAGCTATCAATCAATCAACCATTCAAGTTATTTGAAATGCGACATCCTACGGCAATTATTTAAAGTTATATAAAATATTGTTTTTAATTCCTGCTGTGCACGAGAAGAACGCGCGCGATACGTAGTCCCTGATTCTGTGCTTTCATTACCATACCAAGCATAAAGGATTATAAATGTCTCTCTCGAAGTTTTTTTAAGCTGAAGAGACATCCACGCCATACACACAATAGTTATGGTTTATTTGACTTAGTCGGTGATCTTATGAGACAAAAAGTGTATCCAATGACATCCTAGCGTGTGTCCAATATTCTACATATCCTGATGTACAATTCAGAAAATTCAGATATCCTGTAAGTCTCCCCATGAAACTTCCAGAATATTTTTATTTTGATCCTTGGTTATTGATAAAATTAACTCACATAGCTGGTGAGGAACAGTACGAAATTTTGTCCGTTTCCCTCAGGGGATTTGTGTTCAGTCGGGGCAGAATGTTGTGGGTAAAGCACAGTAAGGGTTCATTATACGCTTATTGACATCACTATTGTACAACTAAAATATCATGGAAACGCATTTTCCGATCAAATGAATTCAGCTCTTACTTTGAGACTCGGAAAACGTGATTTTCTGCCGAACTGACATTCTGGCATACAAATTGGCAAAAACAAGGAAAACGTATTTTTGTTGACATATTGACAGCGAAGATGGGAAACTTGTAATTCTGCAAGTTTTTTTTCTTTGGGTTTCACCCTTCAGTTTTATGTAAGCCTTGTGTTTCAAATAATAGAAGGTCTGAAACCCTCATTAACCAAATCTTGCCCATTCATTTCCATGTTAACAACCATGTGTGACACCTACCATGTACCAGATACCGTTTATCACTTCATACTTCATTGTCAAAGACATAATAATTCACGCCAAAATACGTTTTTAAAACTTCAGCATTTAGGTATTCACCGTCCATCGCCTGATAATATTTTAAATCCACCTTCTAAAAAACGATCACATTTTTAAAGCACTATCGGATTTCATTCTGAGATCAAGATTTTATAAACCCTCCTGCAAATGAAATCGTATATTTTATGTACCTATTTGTCATGTATTCTTATGTATGTTTGTGTATGGTCCGCATGATATGTATTTATTATGTCATGTATCACATCTTCTGTCTAACATAAAAGCCTACCTAACCACACAACTCTATCTTTTCCTACCCTACCTATATGTGTTCTCAATAATGTTGTTGTTGTGAATTTGGCTACCTCTTGATATAGGCGATATAATATGTACAGGCAATAGAATAACGGCATGTTAAGTTTCTGGCGCGCATAACTCTCGACTGTGACGATTTGAATGCGCCAATCAAACCAACCAAACAAACGTTCAAGCGATCTTTATTATACCTGAACACTTATGGTTTGGAAATCACATCTGGCTGTCATGAATGCACAGCCAAACGGTTTCGTCAAGTGGCACTAAGAACGTGGGGAAATTTAATACGTAGGAAGAATTTGTATGGCTATCAACTTCGTAATTTATTGAATGCAGCGTTTCTGTCTTATTTCAGATATTGTGTTTCAGTATTTGCCTAAACTGGAATGAGGAATTTATTCAATCAATTTATAATTTGCTATCTATTTAAAGTCTTATCTAATCTCCCATCTAAATGTGGTGCTCACTGAGTTACCGTCGCAGCAATTATAATTTTATCGGCGAAATTTCAAGTGGAGTACTTGTAGATCCAACTGATTAGTATTGTTTGCGAAACTAGAAGCAGTTAACTTCTCATACATCGCTATATACAATTGTTTTGTAATTATCTATCAACCTAATGGGAATTTGGGTTGAAAATCAAGATGAATTGTTAACACTGTCATTAGGCTGGCACACATTAAGGTAAACAAAGGTAATTACTGTCGTTTTCTCCCTGGTACCGTCCTATGCATTTGACACACTCCATTAACTACACTTTTATCAACATAATAATGATACAAATTGGTGCAAAAGCATTTGCTAAATAATTTCAGAATGTACTTTTAGCTGTAACGACAGTATAACTAAGGATGTAACAATACATCGAACCATCAATTTATCGCAATAGTTGCTTCCTCGATAGCCCATTATCGATAGTTCTTTGGTGATGCAATAGTTATCACAATAGTGGCACCAACTATCGACAGTTTTCAATAGTTGACCTTTTTCCCAAATACATGTAATTTTACCATTTTTGCCATAGTTTTCTTCTATGCAGTCAAGAAAAGCATGTAAAGATTGTGGATAACCTACATAAAGTTAATAATTGCTATTAATTTAATGTACTTTATGTTTATTGAATATTACCAACATACTAACTGATGGTTTATTGCATTAATATATGTTTTGGATACATATTATGTGCTTAATATTACAAAAAATTGTTCTCAAATAGTATCGCAATTGTGTCCTTAATATTGCCATTGCATCGCAATAGTGTTGCGACTATCGAAATACTATCGTAATTGTCAAATATTAGGCAATAGTCACCCCTAAGTATAAAAGCCAGCCAAGAGCATAATGTCATGAAATAAATGTTGCCAAGTTATCTATGAAACCGTGTTGTGTAATTATTTAAAACCGCTTTTGTTGTAGATAAGTTTGAAAAAATAAAAATGAAAAAAGTTTTACGACAGTTCAATGTTAATGGTGCGACCACTTTCATGCACGTTCCTACATAACCCCATTGGACCATTAACTGAATATAACTGGCAAAATTATCAGTATCTAATAATGATAAATATTAATATAAAATGACCGTTAGTATAATCAAGTAAGGATCTTTTGACCCATTTGAAATGAAATAGATACGTTTTAATCACGCATGGATGCTGGTTTTAAATCGCGTTGGTTGGTATAATTAATCTGGAAGGTAAACAACACTTAGTTGCTCTCAGCGTTTCCTCACACATATATAACCACGTTAAGTTCCCGATGACTCATTGTGTGTAATACCGCCATTGACGCTATTCCGGTTCCCTCGCTTGGTCAAATTAGTTTTTATAATTCGATTTCCTGTAAATGCACCAGCTTCATTCTTTAACAAATAAGATTTTTGTCAAATTACGATAGGTCGAATTCGACGAAACTTTTCGTATTAGTAGATATTGGCAGCTGAATAACAAGTAAAAATATCGGGTAATATTTCACTACATTCACGAAACTGATGATTCAATGGTTTAAAGTACAGTATCATGATTACATGGAGGCGGTTGAAAATGACACAAAATGATGAAAACCCAAGTTCCACCTGGAATATTTCTCACCGTTTCAGTGTCCAGATGTACATTTTAGGTGAGTTTAGATAGTTTTTCTTCGCCGGGAGATTCTTTGCACTCCAAAAGATAGCCGAACCATTTAACAAACTGTTCTGAAACGAGCAAGTTACGATTCGTAAATTTAATAATACCTTTACGTCATTTAGCCAAGACGAAAGAAATAAGCATAGATAGTGCAGAACATTTTTGCCCCCAGTGATATAAATGTAAGGCAATTTATAAACAGCCTTTATAATTTAAGAATCATCTTGGCGATGTGGCTTAAGTGTTCGGCTGCGTAGTCCCATTCACTGTATAGGTTATAATCTCACTATCGACCTGATGGATCTAAGAGAATCTGTCCGATGGTTGCGGAGTTCGCGAGTTGGTTTTTACGAAGTTTATCTGCGAAATGCTCTATACCCCTTGGCAACGCAAAGTCGTCAAATAAGTACGGCGTTCAACGTCGTTTAACTCAATTGAAGCTAGACGCAGTGATCCGCAGAATATATTTACAGAAAAAAATCAACCAAATTGAGGAAGCTTAGAATGGTCATAATTGCATTGTGTCCCAATCGAAAGTTATTTTAACAATAATATTGCCACGAATAAGGGGGTAAATATTAACAGATAATAAGGCAATTACTACTACCCAAACGGTTTGAAATTTGTTTTAAATATTCATGTGAAATGGATTTGTGCTAAACAGAGAGTCAAAATCGCAAATAAATAATGAATGACAAGACGCAGTGGAAATGATGCCATTTCACAACAGAAAAGCCGTGTACACGGAATTGTGCAGCAGTACAACAGAAGCAAAGATATACATTTGTGCACATTAATTTCAGATGCATGTGCAATGGTATAAATATGTATCATTGTGTTAACATAAGGTAAAACTGGCACGGTGTTTGTACAAGTATTAGACACTTGGTGTAATATAGAAATGGATCATGTTAACTTCGTAGAGACGTTTACATTGCTTTTTCTCGCGTTGTTTTTCTTGTGAAATATGACGTCACTGGAGGTCATAGTTGTTTACATTGTTTTTATTTACTTTGAACCGTCTGTATCTTTCTGATGGTCTTATTTATACGACCATCACATGTAGCTCTTCGATTTAACACGCGACAACACATGCCCCCCCCGTTTTTTAGCTGAACAATAAGTTGTTCGGTAATTTGGGTACGTTATAAAGTTTAAAAATATATAAAATGTGAAATGTAAATTCCTTAAACTGTTTGACAATAAGGTAAAAGAGGGTATATAGTCATTTTGAGACGAGATCCTACCAGGAAACAAACAATATTGTCTTTGTTTGGGATAACACTCTTAAGTATTTGACTCATCTTTGCATGGTTGGGAAACTTGGTATCTGAAATGAATAATAGAGTACTATTGATACTAAACCTGAATCTAAATTTATCCATGGTTATGAACCTTTTCCACAGATTAGTCAAGCATACAACATAAGCGTATAGAACCTATCTAATACCACGTAGTCATGTTAAGTGATACATTTAATTTTCAGTATGAATGTAATCAAGTATTGTTTCGCCTTCTTAGATGACCTCAGTTTGATTTGTTTTGGCTGCCTATTGTGATAATATTTAGAGGGAATACCTGCACCGCAAACGCAGTTAAATATCGTTAAGTAAATCGTCATTTAAGCAGAAATACACAAAGAGTCAGCAGTTTGGAAAGTTGTGTTTGTTTGTTCTTTTATTGCTGTTTAACGTCGTACTCAAGAGTATTTCACCTACATGACGACTTTTTATGGTGTATGGTGGTAAACCGGACAGAAACCTCGTAAAAACCATCATGCGAACTCCGCATCCACTGGAAACTTGCCTTATATACTTAGGTTCACAGGGGCGATCGAACTTTTTTCGGGTAAGTGAAGAGGGCTCCGTAGTCCAACGCTCAACCAAGGAGCAACGGCGCGGCCTCTGCAGTTTATAATGAGTAGTTTGTTTATTCCACGACAATGTGTCCTATCTTGAATGATAAATGAAATAGTATGTTAGTATTGATCTTTTGCAGCTGCTCTGGTATTGGATTATGAAACATCAAATATATCGACAACATTTGTGTTTATCACCCAAATTGTACGTTTAGCGCGAACGATCAGCTGCAAACGAGCCTACCAGTGTGAATGCTTGGATTATAAACGAAAGAATGCAGTGTTTTGTGGTTCATCAAATTTCTATTTCGAAGTATACATTGTTTTTTATTTAAAAGAAGTTTCATGAACTATACACGTGATGCATGGGAGAAACCACGACAATAGCTAACTGTGTAACTTTCACGTTTGTTATGCACTGTATAGATATCAAGCCGATGAATGAAGTACGTGTGTACGCCAAGACTTACTTATTTGTTCTGCTAATCGGAATGACCGCAGCCGTAAAAGAGTATCCTTTCGACTGATCCTCACTCAAGCAGACTGGCTCTACTTAGTTTTCCTCAATTAAATCCCAACGCTGGAAACCTGACACTAGGTGTTCACGGCTACTACTCATTTTCTATGTGTTCAATTCTAAGTTACCTAGGAAACCATCTCGGCCAAATAAAACTTCTAAGGTAGGTTTCGTTAAGAATTACAGGGTCGGTGACCGGCCTTTGTTTTATCATAGACATGTCCCAGCGGTCGATCAAGCTCGATGTCACTGGCATAATACTGACCAGTCCTGCCAAATCAAGACTGACCTGTCAAGGAAGGGCCCGTAAAACGT
>JAVFBZ010144141.1:0-20710 GCA_032466195.1 Katharina tunicata | reverse complement strand
CTGCAGTCCGACCTCAGCCAACTCGAGCTGATACATAGTCGCGTATCCCGCACTGTCATTATAATCTCTATTTATCACACCTAGGTCACCGTGACAGATATCACGGGAAAATGAAGCATTTGGATAGTATAGTAAAAAGCCCCTGTTGTACCTCAGCTATTTGGATGATATATTTATCCTTTGGCAGCATTTAAACGATGAATTAAATATCCTCATCTCTACTTTAAATCAACATGATTCAAATATTCAACTTCAAGCTACTATCAGCATTTCTAGTGCAATTTTTCTGATGTTACAGTCTACGGTGTCAATCTCACTGTAATAGGGATGTTGGATTATAAGGTAATCATTAAACCTATACGGATACCCATCAACTCGTACATGCTTATTCTTTTCATCTACCGCTTACCTTTAAGGGGATAATTAAATCCCAAATAACAAAGTTGCATAGGAATAGCACCCTCGCTTCCCTCAATGAGGCCTGTTCTGTTCTTTTTAAGACGCTGATTGCCAGAGTATATTTTATGCGACTTCTTCGCAAGATTAAATCTGAATCCCCCTGTAATATTGTCAGACAGGTCTTCCAAATGTATGAAGACTAGATATTAGCTAGACTATTACATACCAGAGAGGGCTTTCATCGACGGGGAACAAACTAAAAAGCTGTGATTTGGATAATGTGATTTACATCTTCACTTGTTAAAAGTGTCTGAAACAGTACGTCGGAGAAACCAAAAATCCTCTTAGGCTTAGAGCCAACTCTCATTTGATTTCAACCAGCTTTCAGGTGATTACCTCGCCAATATGTGAACATTTCCTTCCTTCATAGATCATTTTGAAATCATGCCGATTGAAACAACTCATGTTTTCCTTCTGAATAGGAAACTAAACGGAAACGCTTGGAGAGAGAAACTCGTTGATTAAAACACTTCAAACGTTATATTCATTGGGTTTCTATCTTGAACCAGGTAAAGGCTCCAGGGTAGATATTATTCCTTTTGTACTACAATTTGACCAGCCTAGCACGAAGTTTGCAAGTCGTCCTTAACACGAATATTAAATCTAGACTATTGGGTTTACTACTAACTCTAAACGATACATTTTACAGGTTGTGCTTAGTTTGACGGATACCTAATACCTATGTATGTAACATATTCGCCACATATTTATCTTCACAATGTACATGTTAAATGCATTGCATTTTCTCGAGATGCGCCTTTAGGTTATCCACAACAACTCGAGATTCAGGTCTATCTAGAAAATTGTCTCTGAGAATTGATCTAGAACATGAGATAATTTATCGACTTTTATTAGTCGATATCCTGTGCCAGTGTGATTACTCTTGACAAAAATATATATAACACCTTATTCTTTGATTGAAATAAAATAAGATAAAATAAAGAAAAATGAATAAAACAAACAATATTAATCTGTTCTTCAAACCTGTTAACAGTGGATAACGTGATAAGCAAGGTATCTTTCACATTTCTTTAATTGCCAGATATAAGTGTTAAACAGGGAGCAAATTTCGCCCAGCACTATAGCCATTTTATCTTTCACTCGAATCATATTTGTTCTGCAACTTCCCGTACTCACAATATGTTTGGTGCCGTTCCTACTATAAGTAATCTAATATAATTCTAATAGAATTTAGTACGCCCTATTCGTCACGTCGGAAAAGAACTAAACAATTTCCCGACATCGATCACAAATCTTGTAAATAAGTTAGTTCACAGTCACTTAATATATGTGCAGTGTCTTCTATAATGTGTATCGACTAGTTTATAAACTGTCTTTATAGAATCTATTTATTGCCCTTATACTTCTTGACGGAATCATACAATTAAGTCGACACATTCACAGGTCATGAATTTTTGTCTTAAGTTCTTTTAAAACCATTAAGAGACTTAATACACACACTGTTTTCAATCTGCGTACAACTTGTCAAAAAATCAATGACCTTTTTAAATTAAATTAAATGATTTGGTAAAGTAATTCTCAAAACTCTCTAATAGTAAATAAATGCAAAACATTGAGGAATAAAATCAACAACAACACAATTCAGAGGCAAAAAGAAGAACTGAAGCTCTTGAGATAAAGCATTTGATTAGAGCATGTCCCATGAAAATAATTATAAAATCTAGCTACAAAACAATAGACACAGCGACGAAATCATTGCTGTATTTGACAGGTTTCCGACAACAAGGCAGAATAGTGTTGTTCCATAGCTAAGCATAGTTAAACATAGTCGTTCTCATTGGACAAGTCATAGTGGTCGATACATGGCGGTATAGTTGTTGTTTAGTCTCACTCTATGGTCTATTGTTATAACACGTGAACCGGGAGCCCCTCAAGATCACGTCTCGTAGTACGTATGTATTGTTGATTGGTTGATTTTTCGACCCCTAACAATCTGGAAGTTGTAACGGTGATCTTATTCCATCTCTGTGGCCACATGCCTTCTAAAACTAAGTTCATCGGAGGGACTCGAACATATGCATGCAGGAAAATGGCATTCCAATGCTCGACAAACTGAGAACTACAGATCGGCACACTTTAAAATGCACCTTTAATTTCTAACACGTCTCATTACTTAACATTAACCGAGCCTTTAATTACGCTGGATCTTATTTTAATTTGATAAGTCAGAAATTTGAACGACGACTCTTGAAATTAGAGATATCTATGGATTATAGACATCTGTCATTAAACTAGAGATATCTCTTATTGGACTTGCAATATTTTTTAGTGAATGTTCGATGTCTCTTCTATAATAAGATGTATTAGTGATCTTATTCAGATACTTATATATCTAATCCTGTTATAGTTATCTGTAATTCAATTTGATACATGTCTTATACAATTAGAGATATCTAGTCAAATTGTAGTGATATGTCATTCCATCAAATTAATCCAATTAGATACATTTCTGTTCCTATTTGAATCTCAAGCTTCACTGGCTGTTTCCTTGATAACAAAACAGTAATTTGTCTTCCCATGCGTAAGGTACACCTTGTAATAAACGATGCACAGCATGTCACCTTTGTTTTTCTTTTTGGAACGAGAACCGTGCCGTAGTTCTGTGTGCTAACAGACTGCCTGCTGGTCCTCATTTGAAACACCGAGCTGGTTCGAAACTCCCGACGAAAGAAACATCAATAAAACCAACAAAAATCATTGTGGAAAACACACGATAATAATAAGCGAATTTAACGTGGACATATTTGACATGTATCGCCTTTTTTCTGAGGCATTCTCGAATCAAACGATGTCATCTGATAGCATGGAGATTAATCGACCGAATCACATAAAACCTTCAACAAAAACACAATATACAATAGAAAATACACAAAATATATAAGTTATATTGTCTTTTCGTTTATCTTTCAAACTCACATCCGCAAAATTTTAAAATCTACATGGATTCGATGTTGCCAATAGCCGGTGTTTGTCCTGATGTTAACATTTCACTCGCGCAAAGAAGAAATACAGGAATGGATTAATATCGCTAACTGTATACACGACCTCTAATGTTATGACAAGATACTGATAGTTCTCTACAAATTATATTTCATAAATGTAAAGTGCAACAAACATTGACCCAATTAGTATCCAAGCCAATACATTAGTTATAATAATAGCTGCAACGGTTCGTTTTACTTCCATGACAGTATTATCGTTAATGAAAGAGCTGTTTCGTAAACTCATCCATTTGCGACATGAAATCCGACAATTATTGTTAGAGTAATGCAAATCAAGGTAGTAAAAGTTGGGGCATAAATGTGTGCATATTTCGAATGCACAAGACAAACACTGATCGCGTCATTCTCCATATTATGTAGTACTTCATATTTAATCATTATGAACTTTGTGGATGCTATAACCATGGAAACTAGCCAAATAATCAAACAAATTGTCACGGTATTATTGAATATGATGTGAACTCTTCCGAAAAGTGGATGCACGAGTATCAAATACCGAAAAACGGAGAATGTAGCCAGATGACAAGCTCCTGTGATAGAAGTGGTACATGAAATGAAGTAAAATAATTTACACATGAAGTCGTTCCAGATGTTTAGAATGAGTATTATCAGCTCTACACTTCCAGACATTAGCGTTACCAAATCGGCAATGGAAATGTTCAACAAGAGTATATACGTTGGTGAATTTCGAAACAATTTGCGTCGCAATATTGAAATAATAAGAATAATGTGTGCAATGGTACCTATAGCAAAGATTACCAAAAATATTTCCGATGGTAACGCTTCCAAGATTTGTGTTGTCATTTTAAAACCTACTTGGAGTAGTGGATAAGTACAGGCCACAGAATTGACTTGTCCAACTTTCATTTAGATGAAATGGTTCAGCAAATAACTGTGTAGTTATTTGCTGGTGGCAATCATGATGGCTATGGGCTTCTTGAATTCACACTATTTACAGCACTGATCAACTGAATCAATATAGATATAGAGATAAAAGAAATTCGCCAGCAGCAAGTCATTAACACAAATGTTCCAACCATTCGATAGGTAGCCAAGCGAATCAGAGAGACATTTATTGTCCTGTTTAATTACAGCATATTTTGAAACGTTTAATTGGCTCCGGTTGAAGGAATACATTGAGCATTTTTCAATTTGGCATCGTCTGTGATACATATCGTTTCAAAATTGACATAAGAAAATACTCACGATTGAGTGGATTTACCCTGCACTATTAACCTGCATAGATATCATGCTATTTACCTACACTCTCATATCTCGTATTTTAACCTTAATTGTATGGTTTATTGTGGCCATTAGCAAATGTCAACTTTTTATCGGCTCATGTACATAATAAACCATAACAGTTTTTATATTTTAAGCTGTTAGTGGATAACGAATACTAATATGTTCAACTTATATTCAGTTAATAACGGTTATGATTTGCCCAGTCCATTTTGCGAACAGAACCCATTTAAATCTTCAATTTTGTGCTATGTTTTTAGCGCTGATCATTTATAGATTTTGTGTGGTGAAAATTCATAACTTATCTGAAGAAAGAACAAGTGATGTCCTGGTGGTATATCAGTGGCAATTAAGGCATAGGTAACAGAGCCTGCGGTCGTTACAACCTTTATTTTCGATGTTTTTTCCAATATAGATTCGAAAAACCCCGGGAACCGACTTGTTTAATTAACTACTTGTATTCGATGTTTAACCTTATAATAAGGTTGCTTTTAAATAGCTTCACGGTAATTGTATGAGATCTTATGTACAGTCGAGATTGCAAAATATTTTGTTAAAGGTTTATTAATACATTAAACATATCCATATTATTTCAATGCGTCAGCAATGTCGGTTTAACTTGCCAACATCACACATATACTGATATGTTTGTTTGGTTTGTTTGATAAGTGTTACTCTGTACTTAAAGGGCAAGACCAGCGATTTTCGACAAAAACACATTATTGTCCAAGTGTATTTGGAAAGACAATTGACCATTTCACATGTGGAAATGAGAAAGCATAGCCGTTTTAGTTGACTTCCAAGAGCCGTACGCAAATGCCGAATAAAACAGTTTATTGTTTATTTCCAAACTTGAGGTGAATCTTCTACTTTCGGCAATGAATGTGCAAACACAAACTGTTATATGTTGGTTTTGTAGTAGTCGTAATCCAGTGTCACCAAATAAAAGTATGGTTGAGTTCATAACTCCTTGGTATCCGGCCGTTTTTAGTTTTTCTTTCATGGTTTCCCGTTGCCTTTGGAACATTGGAAAGATTAGCAAGAAATGTTCAACCGTTTCCCTTGATGCTCCGCAGAAACATGTTGGACTATCAGAAATGTGGGTAAGAAACAGATCTGCATTCAGTGAGCTACATCCATTACGCAGGCGACATAATAGTACATTTTCAATTCTTTTGCCTGATTTATACCATATTGGGGGTTTATATAATTTAAAACAGGTTCTTATATTAACAGTAAACTAAATATAATATCCGTTTCTTCTTTTAAATTAGTAGGAAGTGCATTAAAAAAAGAAATTGTGTTCGGAAAGAAAGACTTTTGACAGAAGGTTGTTCAACAGAGTACTGGAGTAATGTTCAATTGTGATCTTTGCGGATACGGATTTCTGGCAGAATTTAGTAGTGGAAATCGGTATTTTAGACAATGATCAGGTATTTCGTGGACAGTTTTGTGTATCATTTTAAGTCTATTGACTTTCCGTGGTTCAATTCCAGTTTCTTCATACAGTAATTGTGTTGGTGTAATTCTAGTGAGGCAAGAGATTTTGTGCAGACAATCCATTTGTATTTGTTCAAGTCTTAATACTTGTGCTTGTGTAAGGTTATCCCAAACAATATCAGCGTATTCAAGACATGGCCTCACAAAACTCTTATACATCAAATCTAAGCTTTTTCTGTCCAGTTTGTACTTAAGGTCGAGAAATAAAGAAGACTTTTTACAAGAAGTAGTAATGATGTTATTTACATGTTCGCCGCATGTACCGTACTTCGTTGTCGTGATTCCCAGATGCTTATTGGATGCTGATGGAGTAATTACTGTAGATTTAAACTCTGGATTGATTTGGGAAGGATGCAGGATACAGTGATGGCTTTAGTTTTATTTGGGTTGAACTGAATTAACCAGTCTTCTGACCATTTCTCAATGACAGATAGGTCTGACTGAAGATCCTGCTCTACGGTTTGATGAAACAGTTTTTCAGATACAACGTTCAAGCAGGTGTCATCAGCAAAAAGACGAATGTTATTAATTATATCAGTTGGGAGATCATTCATGTAAAGTAAGAACAAAGTGGGCCCAAGAACAGATATATGTGTTACACCTGCGTGCATTTCTCTTATTTCGGACTTTTGGCTATTAATTACAACTCTTTGTTGCCTATTATGGAGGTAATCTTCCAACCAAATTAGAACCTTGCCGTCGATCCCATAATGTTTAAGTTTTGACAACAGACCCCTGTGCCAAACTCTATCAAATGCTTTTGATATGTCGAAAAACAAGAAAAAAATCTCTTTGCCTTTGTCTAGTGCTTCCGCGACGTCATAGTAAATGTCAAGTAGATGATTTACAGTAGATTTGGACGGTAGAAACCCATACTGAAAATATCGGCTCGCACGAACTCAAAAATGTGCCGCAAAATTGCCCTTTCTAGTAATTTACTGATATAGGATAATAATGATATAGGTCTGTACTGTTTTGCTTCACGTAAGTTGCCGCCTTTGTGAATTGAGAATCACCACATTTGCCCATAATTCCACGTACATTTGCAGAATAATGTTGAGATACACAAATATTATGGTGGATGAAGGTAAGGTTCGGGTATTTTCATAACTGTCGTTCTTTACTTTAAGGAATTATTCTAACTTTATACTTTAGCATTGCTGAATGCCACACTTATATTATCATTGCATTTGGTAACATTAAAAACAAATTGTATATAATGACATAAGAGCTAAATTGCATTTTCGTTTCTTCCATTTTGATTCCGTCAGTGCAACGACATCAAAATGATAATATCTTATACGCATTGTAGCAAGACAATTTGTAATAAAAACGGAATTTCAAATAATTTTACCAATTGCTTTATTGCAAATAACGTCGACATGCTGCAACTTACTTTGTTATAAAAACGCAATTGTTAAGGACGGTCTGCTTTTCTATCAAATAGAAACGTAACAAAAAAAATCCTCAAGACTAATAGTTGTCACTGTTTATCTATTTTTCTCTGTTGATGAATTCAATTATAAAAACAGAATTTGCTATAATTGTTACAAATTGCTATATACAAATAGAGTTGACATCCTGCAACGCAATAAGTAATAAAAACGCAATTTGTAATAACGGTTTTTTTCCCCATTATTTATTGATTTCTTTCCAATATTCTATTTTATAAAAGACACATTGGACTTTTCTGAAAACCAATATTTGTCTATTTCCCTGTATGAAATATTTAAGGAGAAAAATACGGAATTTGCGATAATTGTCATACCGAAAACGAAATTTATAAGAAAAGTTGTTTCCATATTATTTAATGACAGGGGGCTTTAATCCAATGCTATCACAAAAATGTCGATGACACACTGTTTTTAATTAAACTTAAAAATATATGTGTGAAACAAAAATAATTTCTTACCAAGTATAGCTTTAGTTCACCTATGAAAAATTCATTTACTAGACCCCTCATCCCTCTTGTGGACCTTGAGTATATGCGGAAAGTTTTGCCTGTGGCTGCAAATTTTGCTGGGCGGTTTTTACGAGGTGTCTTCCCAGTCTCCCACCATACACCGGCAACACAAAGTCGTCATATAGGTGCAAAAATATTGAGTACGACGTTCAACACCAATCAAACAAACAAACAAACACTTTCTAGACTTTAAATTAAAACAATGTGGCATTTCCATTTTCGGTAAGTCAACACACACTGGTTTATACAAAGACTTACTAGTTATTAACCATGGCAACGGAAAGTTTAAGGGGTACGTTCCGTTGTTCAACGTGCATGCAAAATCAGCAGATAGTCCACAACACTTCAAACTGAATGATTCAATATCAATAAGCTTATGCTCTTGAATTCTTTTCTAAAATCTTTATGTGATAAATAGATTAACAAATACAAAACTCTTCCAACAACACATTACCAGTAAACTGCAATACCAAGAAATAACAGTTCAGCAAATTGTTAAAAGATGTCTAAATAAAAAAAGGTGTGTTTAGTGTTTGGATTTGACAAGGTAATTTTTCCCGTACAACACCAAACTGATACATTGGAATTTATCCTTAAATTAAAATAGATCTGAGTGTAGAAAGCGTACCCAGGGTGTAGAGTTTTTCCTATTTCTTGCTACAGCCATATTAAGAATATTATAGTATGGTTGACATTGAATGCCATGTAAGTTTTACATTAAAAACAAAAAAATAACCAAATACATTTCCATTAAAATATCCAAAACAAAAAATAGAATTCCACTTAAATGACTGATTGTACATATTTGCAATAATTGTTGGGAAAATCTATGCAAAATCCATAACTAAATTGAGAAACAATTTGTCAGGATTATACCACCATACAATACAGATAACCATGTCAAGACATTAAGAAAAACCTTTTGGAAACCTTTCAGCTGTCTATATACATATAATCACTTAATTTATGGGTTAAATTCAACTTTGATGAAGTCTTTGAATTATTGGTGTTTTGGTAGAAAACCGGTAAGAACCCTCTTCAAAATTGGACAAAGAACACCATTAATTGTCCACAATGACCACAAACTTATATTCAAATTGTCCACCAAAAGCCAATTTGAAAGAGAAGAAATACAAAAGAAAAGTCCAGTTTGGTCTTTAGAACTTTTTTTGACTGGTAGCAGTCAGAAAGCTGCAATCTGGTCCTCGGAGGGACTGTAATATAGAACAGGTACATTGCCATGGATAAAAACGCTACACTGTTTTGTTTAAGCGGCATTTAGAAGCTGGGTACATAACCAAAACATGACGACTGGGGTGGATATTCCACTTCTGGATATATTGGTAAGCGACCTTTCGACATAGATGCTAAGACCGTTATCAAGCAATTATTACAAATCACAACAGAATATACTTAAATGGTAAAAGAACAGGCTATTAATTAGTTTAGAGACTGACATTATGGTTATCTTAGACGATGTAGCATTAGAATGACGTTGTGACAGTTTTACTTTAGAAATTAATATGTTTAGAAACTGACGTTATGGCTACGTTAGAATCACACGATGTAACATTAGAATGACGTTGCGACAGTTTTACTTTAGAATAACATCATATCAGTGTTGACATCATGACAATGAATAAATATGATGTAACAGTGTTCAGTAATTCTACATGCACATAAAAGTAAAACATAAATCCTTTGACAGAAATACCTTCAGTACAATGGTTAAGACTTAACACAAATAAATCAAACAATAAACCATTGTTCAAAACACACTATATTTATTATAAATTAACTCAGACAAAATTTAAGTGTATCGAAGATTTTTGTCTCAAACGATGTCATCTGATAGCATTGGAACTAATCGATGTACACAGATACAGCTTTTTTTACCGTTTTCTTTTCGATTATCTTTCAAACTTTCATCTGTCAAATGTTAAAATGAATAAATATTAAATGGTATATTTAGATAGCGTTTGTCCTAGAAGCTAACCTTTTATTCGAGAAAGGAAGAAATACAGAAAAGGATTAATTGCGCTAGAAGTATACATATCTCAAGTGCTAGAGTGAAATACAGAAAGTTATCTACAAAGTCTATTTTATAAATGTAAAGTGCAACATACATTGATCCCATTGGTATCCAAGCTAATACATAAGTTACAATAATAGCTGCAATAGCTTTAGAAGAAAGGGTTCGTTTCACTTCCATGATAGTATTTCCACTAATTGTGTTTTTACGTAAACTCGCCCATTTTGCCATATGAAATATGACCATTGCTACTAAGGTATGAACATAAATGTACAAAAATACATGTTTGCGTATTTTGAATCCACAGCACAAATATTCAAAGTATCATTTGGCATATTATAAAGTTGTTCGTGTTTTATCACTATGAAATTCTTAGATCCTATCACCATGGAAACTAGCCAAACAATCAAACAAATTATCACCGTGTTCTTGAATACGATATGAACTCTCCCGAACAGTGGATGGGCCAGTATTAAATATCGAAAGACAGAGAATGTAGCTGGCATACAAACACCTGGGACAGAAGTGGCAGCAGAGATGAAGTAAAATAATTTACATAGAAAGTCGCAAATCTAGAGTTGAGACAATCCGGTGGCTCACAAAAGCACAAGACATTTTAGATTTCACCTCTACCAGAACTCAGAGTTCATGGCAAAAAAGCAAATAGTAATCGACGGATATCCGTATATAAACCCCATTCAGAGTGATTAATTCAAGATATCTAAGCATTTATAATTCACAATCTTTAGCAAAACTTATAAACGGAATATATATAGCTACATGTATAGAGATAAAGACTTGTTATATTTGTTTCTACTCCAGTGGGCCATTGGCTCAATTTTTTCAATGATTCCACAGATTACAATGTAAAGCACACACACATATATATTGTCCAGGACCACTTCAGTACATTTGGAGCGATTTGTCGGTTCCGGATCGAGTCACACCGTAAGCATTTTCTATTTTATCCCTTATCTCTTCTAGCTCTAAAATGTCTGCTGAATTAGTGTGTACCAGACAAATTGAAAAGTACTTTCTATTTTGGTAGCTCTTGATTTGCGATCAGATGTGACAGGTCCCGCTTCTATGATTAACTCCAATTGTTCATACTGGCGATAGCTAATTATATGCGCCAAAGCATCTAAATACACATGGTGCCTCGGACACACAAGTTTACTTTCCTGTTGAAAAACATCGTTGGCTTTAGTGTCTCCTCAACAAACCATCAATAACCGAGAAACAACTCTATTTGCATTTTATAGTCGGATTATGGCTAAATATCATTTTTAAGCTGAAATCCTTTTAGCTTTACAAACTGGATGCCGGTTATATGCCATATGTATGTAGCACTTGGAACTTGGTGAACAAACATTCCACATTTGGATGGATACTGGCTAACATAAGTTATTGAGCTTGTACTTAATTCGCCTTCTGATATCTTGTGCATTAACATCACTTTACTGCTCAATGTCGCCTTTAGCAAAGGTAAACATAATATCGACACACTTACAGAATATAGAACAAAAGCTTTTATCTTTACGAAAATGTAATAAGTGATTAGTAAATAACAATAGGTTTTGTATTTGCAATTATTAAGTGATTAAGTCCACATGCAGACATTCTTTCATTTACATCGTCTACTCAAGTGTTATATTAAAGAGTACGTTTTGTGGTGAAAAATGATAATGTATCTGCGGGAGAGACAAGGGGAAGCACCGTTGTTTACGAACGGCAAGTACCAAAGACAAACAAAACTGTGGCCCCCATCATAGTCACTTTTGTCATTACCTGCATCCCTTATCTCGTTATGCTTTGTATAATACATTTTTCCAAAGAAGCGATTCTCCCAAGAGTTTTTTATAGAGTGTTTTGGCCGGCCACGGCATTCGTGTTATTCAGCAACAGTGTGGATAATCCTATCTTGTATTTCCTTTTCTCCAGAAATATACCTTACTTGTGTGATTGGAGATAACACCTATGAGCAATTGGCCATTTTCTGGTATATTGTAGCGAGTAGAATCTCTTTTCTGGACAAAACCAACGGCGACATTTTTCACATAAAAAAGACAAAAACGGTTTTATTGATTTTAAGGTTTTATTGATTCGCAACCAACATACCAAAGTCCACTAACCGGCACGATAACATATATAACAATTACACAAAATAAAAGCATGAACTATTATAATGATAAATATAAATAAAACAGATTAAATAGATATTATTAACAGCAAATAGGTAAAGACATGATACAGTAAATATGTATAGTAAAAAGTTAGATATTGCACATAAGATGGATTAAGAACAAATGATAAAAAGAAAAAAGAAAAATGATTTTGATAATGTAAGCTGATAATATAACGAGATTGTATTAAGGCTTCTATTAGGTCTCTATTTACAGTGTTCTTAAAAATTTCCTTTGGATATAAAATGTCAATTTTATGGAGGGGATTGCAGATGTTGTTTAAAGTTTTAAACGTCCTTGGGAAAAATGATTTTTTTCTGACATTTAATCGACATTTAGGAACGGTAAAAAGGTTATGTTTTCTCAGACGTCTGGACGGACATGTGAAAATCAGTTGCCCGACCAGGTAAAAAGAATCAACATCTGAATGGACACATTATGTAAAAATAATAAATCAGCCACCTGTCGGCGAACATCTAAAGGTGGAAGATTAAATTGTTGACATAATTCAGTATAGTTTTCACTACTGTATGGACGATTCGCCTTGTAACATAGAAATTTTATAAACTTTTTACTGGGTGTTTGGCGTTTTGTGATTGCATTAATAATTAATTAAAAATCTACTGGGTTGAGGATTTACGAAAGCGATGGACAAAAATGTCTTCTTTACTAAAACGGCAAGTAGTTCATCTTGGGAATGACTATTATCATGCTATCCAGGCAACTAAAAGGTAAAAGTGGACAAGTTATCACATTAGCTTTAAATGTTTGAAAATATCATATTGATATTAACTTGGTTTTGATAACAGTCAAATGTTTCCGTTTCCAGTAGTATTTAAAAACAAAGGACATAAATCTCTTAAATATAGAGGTATAATAATATATTTTCAAGAAATGGAGTATCGCCTTCAGTTAATTAAGTAACCATTTCTTTGTTCTTCTTTTAGAGGCATACAGAAGTCGAGACTCTTATAATAACATAGTATGTTATGGATGTGGGTGGTTGGGAACCCTGGTGCTCTCTGGGGTAAGCTCCATCAGGAAGCCAATGTGTTGTTGTGCCCTGCTTCTTCCCTGTAAATGTCTCGTCGCGCCTTATGTCTGTGTTCCGCATTGAGGGTGGTTTCCTCCACCAATTGGGCTGGCAGGCCGTCATATAAGCAAAATAACCTCGAGTATGGCGTAAAGCTCAAATCAATCAATCTTTTTAATGCAATCCTGAATTTTCAATGCCATGAACTTGAAAAACGGACTAAGGATCTAGACCGAAACGATGCGCCTGAAATTTACCCGAAGTTTTTATCCATAATATGCTATGTAATTTTAAGGATTTATTATGTGTATACAAATATATTAGACATTGTCTCGATAAGTATCAATTGTAATGTTGTATAACGATTGCTGCTGTTACGCAAACAATAAATCTCTAAATTTCGTTTTTAAAAAACACAATGTCTTGCTGCCATTTTATTTGACCCTTAACTTTAAATCGCTATTTCGATAATAAGAGCAGTGCCCCCAAGAAGCCCTTAATGTGATGGACATTTTCCATGAGTTCACTTACATATAAATCGAGTAATAACAAAAAAATGGTACATTCCGAAACATCAAACCAATATTACTATTCATGGTAAATGGTTTCACTCTGAAGATTATGAAGAAAAATATTTCAGACACAAAGTTATTCGAGACGTTTGCAATTGGTGTTATCAGCTCTACACATCCAGAAATTAGTGTTACCAAATCCGCAAAGGAAATGTTCAACAAAAGGATTTATTAAAACGTTCAATGCTAGTACAGGTCTTTCTTATCTTACCTAACATATTTATTCCTTCGTCTTGTTTAACTCATCCGATATACGACCACCAGAAGATATTTTAGGCGGTAAGAACGTTTTCTAAACCTGTATGTAGGTAATCTAATAGCAAACAAAAACTGACTGATGACTCAATTCAGGTTAACCGCACAATGGATGGTATTGACCAGAACGCTGTTACACAATGACAAGTGGAAATCCGGGGATATCTGTAAATGGGTCAAGTCAATGAACTCAGAATGATAGCGATTGGACATTAAAGCCCCCCCCCCCCCCAAGAATAACAAATAAAACAATAAATACTTTTAGAAAACACACGTTTGTAATAATAAGCGACATATTTTACATCTATCGAAGTATTGTACGACGCAGCTGCGAATCAAACAATGACATCTGATAGCATTGAAACTAAAAACAATGCACACAAATAAACTTTAACATAAAATAAAGTTATTTTTAAGATATTTATTTTATCTTTTAAATATATATATATATATATATATATATTAAATTGTACATTTTGCTTAGCCCTGCCCTGACGCTAACATTTTAGTCGAGAAATGAAGAAATACAGGAAAGGATTGATCGCGCTAGAAGAATACACGAGGTTTCCTTCTACAAAACACTGCCAATATAGAGTAATCAGATTTTGGAAAAACCTAATCGCATTACACAATTTGAGAAAGACATAAAAACACTCCAGCTATAGATTACATGGCATGTAGATAGAGATGAATTAATTCTGCAGATTTAAAGAAAACATATATTTTGGAATTTACCTATTTTAATAGCTTGCCTTGTCCACAGAGACATGTTCAGGAAGAGGCCTTTTCACGTAACGCGTCACAATTGTGCAAGCAGCAGTTTTAAAAGCAGAAATGTGCAAATGAATGCCTTACAGAAAGGCCTTCAAATTACTGCCCAACTATTTCGGTGATTTCCAATCTATAGTACCCATGATGGGGGAATGTCTTTCACAGCCCGTCTGACAATATTTAACTATTAATTGATTTTTTCAGACACTAGAGTAGCTATAGCATGACGCAGTATCCATTATATGTTATGCTCAGTCAAGGGCAAAATAAATACCTAACGCAAAAACCAAAGTGAAGATTGATTTTGTATGTGTAAATACCATCAACCCATTGTTCGCCAGACCATAGGTACTGACGACACATGTATGCTACAGTGTACAGATCAACACTGTTGCGGTAAAGGTTACATAAAATCTATTGGAATAATACATAGTAAGAGATTTGAAACCATAGTAGCTAAACCATGATAAACACCAGCAAAGGGGAGGCAGATTTTATATCAGAAAACGCAAGCTACTGCAGTGAGTTTCATGTTGGAAATGGAGGTGGAGATGTTATTGTGATCGTAAGGTTTTGTTTGATTGTCTTATATCTTGTCGGTATAGTATGCAATACAGTTCTTATCGGCACTGTTCTAAGACAAAAGATTCTACGGACCTCACCGACGTATATCGTACTCTGTAGTCTAGCAACAGGCGATGTGTTACTTCTATTGATGGCTGAAGCTAATAATGTGTTCCTTCTTCGAGGATTTATGAATGACAAAATATGTACTTTAATTGTATATATGACATCTTTCTCTTGTGCAGTGAGTCAATCCCATCTGCTAATGTTTTCCCTGTCTCGTTTTTTAACTTTGACTTGGCCAATATGGACAATGGTAAATGTAACCTACAAAAAAACAGTCTGTGTGTGTTTGACGTTATGGGTAGTAAGTGCCACTGGTTCTGTTCAGAGTACTTACATAATCGGCTATAATAAATTTACGACTAACGCAAAGGAAATTGTTTGCATGTGCTCATTTAGCGCATATAAAGTTATGACAATGATAACCTTTCTGCTGGTTGTTGTCATCACATTTAGCATCATGGCCGGCTTTCATGTGGCGAAGGCACTCTCTTTACGCCAGCAAGACGAGTTAAACTGTCAAACTCAACATAACATCAAGACAGTTTCAAATAAGGCTGTTGCTGGTATTATAGTTACTTACGCCATTGCGTACATCCCATTTGTGATTGTTTTATCAGTAGTATACTTTTCGAAGGATGCAGCCCTTCCAAAGATCTTTTACACTGCAGTCTGGCCATTTTCTGAAAGCTTGTTGATCACAAACAGTGTTGCTAATCCGATTCTCTATTTCTTTTTCTCGAGATCTAAGAGAATTAAGTTCTGCTGTAATAAGTCGAAGTAGCAGTTGATATTTATTCATCAGTCCAGCGAAAGAACGAATAGAACGACGGTGTGTTTCAAATGACCTCTGATGGAGGACATAAACAAGATGTGGTGAGCTGGAAAATGTTCAAGATCGGTTGGAAGTACTCCTACTTGTACAAGAAAAACAATTCTGTTATCAAACAATGTCATGTCTTTTTGCTACATTCTCTGTGTTCCTGGCAAATTAGCTGTTGCTTTTATAATGATTTAAACGTCGTTGTTAAATGCTCTCCAAGCAGCTGTATCGTAAAGGCTTAACGTTAATCTAAAATGAACTTGACCTGTTTTATCAATAACAGGCATCCGAAAAAGCATACATATCTGTACATCTGAAAGCATTAGTGTGGACTTCGTTAAGTCATTTAAGAACATGACAGTACTGGTGCGAAGCCAAAACAGATAAATGGCATACTTAACCGTAACTGTATATATCACATTTCAAATAGTGCAAAGGAATTCATATTGAAACTGCTGCATAAATAATTGAATATTGTAAATCTTGTCAGGTATTGTTATGGCGGCTGATTATTTTAGTTGTGTATATGTTCTCTATCGAACTCTTCTTTATAATCTAGATGAATATAATACAGTGAATTTTGAACAACATTTATATTGCTCAAATAAGTGCTCGAAGCGTTCAGTGGCATATAGCCACCACAATTCACCTGCGCAATACAATGGTATTCAAACTTATATGTGGAATGTTCTTTCTGTCATTTCTATTGACGAACAAAATATTTTATCGGTGAAGTGATCCTGATATTTCAGCCACGTATAGACAATAAAATAAAGATATATAAAGGATGTTTTTTCTCTGAAAACGCAATTGTTAAGATATTGGTACTAAGAAGATATCCTAGCTAAAATACAGATAAATATGACGCTGAGCTCCCAATAATCTGCATGGTATGAAAAAGGTATCAAGTGTTAAGTGCATTGCCGGGTGTCAATTTTATTTTCCTCTACTTTCTACTAATGACCGAAATTATTAAACGTTTTAATTGGAAAAGGTAATCGTGCCGATCAAGATGAACCGTTACTGGGTGATTTCCTTTAACGTAAAAAACCCATGACAATGTCGTCTTAAAATGAAACAGAATCCACTTCAGGCAAATCGACAATAACAGAGGACCTCGAACATAACATGCACGAGTTGGTGGAGGGCACATGGTAACTTGATCAGGACACTAAAAATATATACAAAATCGCAAGAAAACCTCACTTGGTGAACTCTTCGTGATGTTTTTATTCGTTAAGAGACACTAACAAAATATGTAAATCCGTATAGCCTTATTTCATAGATGCTGTAAGTAAATTATTATTAATTGTTGTATACATTAAATGTTTAGGTTGAACGAAAGAAACACATGTTTAAGTAATGTCATAAAACGCGTAGTAGTACACAACATCAAAAAAGTATGTTGGTTGATGTACATGTATTTGATAAATTCGTTGTGCAATTAGGTATTTTGCATATTCATTTTAATGTTTAATCAGAATTATCGAATTATGGGACAAAGTTACATAATCTGACAAATAAGAAAACCGTAAATAATTTATACAAAACAATGCTACAAGAATTTTGTATTTCTGAAAATAAATATTTATTTCTGTGGTTACGTGGAATAAAACAGTTTTGGAATAACACACGTTTTAGTTATTTATTTCATAAGACGTTTGGCAGTGCTATGTTTGTTGATTGTCTAAACCGTCGTATTACCGTATAACCATTTTTACAGTTGTGGATATATGATGTAAACAAATGTAAAAAGGCCGGGAACATTTTATAACATATCTATAATCTACCATTTGATTTGGTGAAACGCTTGTTAAGTTTCGGACATTTGAACCACTTATCCGTAGAGACTGGTCAATGGTAAAACCCTGCAAGAGCTCAGCGTATTGGTGAGCCGTGTAACAATCACATTGTAGATACGTTCAGCATTTTGACTCTACGCCACATTTACTGGAATACAGATCTTTTTTTGCCTACCTTTTATATGCTAAACAGAATATGTTTAGATATCAAAATTATTTCCTTGCACTTTAATTTTAAATTGCAATGTATAAAATTAACTGGCATTGCATTTTTATTGTGTTAAATGTCCGGTTCGCCGGTTGATGATATGCCAGGCTTCCAGCCTGAGTTGAATAAAGCGTTGATATCTGACCAGATCGGAGTGTTCAGTGCACTTATTATATCCGGATCTGGATGAAGACTAACAATTATCCATGGCTTTCGTAATGAAAAAGCAAAGTGTTGCTTTCCTGCCGTTGGTCTTCTGTCTCGGGTTTCCAGAAGCCCAGGGAAACTAAAAATATATATATCGTGTATAAATCCAGCCACTTGCCGCCAGACTTGATCTGTATCGCAATCCGCATATTCTCACATAATAGTTGATGTACATGTATGTTGCTTTGATATCAATACCGTTCAAAACTGCCATTCCTAAACTGCAATTTCAGACAAATCGTAACCTGTATCAACGTATATACATGTATGTACAATTTAGTGAAATAGATTATTGTGTAGAGAAGGCCTATTTAAGCTGTTATCGGGTTGTCTCAATGTGTCACTGGTTTCCTATGTTAATGCCTAAACTAAACCATACGGTAAAGAAATTGATCTCAAAATTTGAATTCAAAGTAAATAACATGTGATGTTTTTCTATATCTGATCAATCGTAGTTTGTTGGCTTACTGGACTGTAAGTGCTGTCCATCCACATTTGACATTAAAACCGCGTAAACATGTTTAACGTCTTTCTGTGTAAACTATTTTTCTTCATTTCACTACCGCTTCTGTCACAGGAGTTTGACTACTCGCTTTTTTTTCCGTGTTTGGTGATAAACACTGTGGATATAATCTTAAACATCTACAACCTGGACAAAGTCATGATGAAGTCAGAGAATCCATAGACCAGTGCTACCGTAACAGGTGCACACATCCTAATGGTGGTTCATAACCTTTAGAGCACGTAGAAATGGAAGCTCATTGCGGCCATTGACGCCGACAACTGGATATTCCAGCTAAAATTCCGAGTTTTCGACGTCAACAACTCGAAATCCAAATTAAAACTCGAGCTGCCGAGTTGTCGACGTCGACAACTCGATGGGTAACGATGTTTTGCTTCGTCACGGCGACAAATTTTCATCTTCCATCGGGGTGTTGCGATAGTCTCTTTGTGTGTTGTACAGGTCTTTTTGCAACGAATAAAGTCTTTCACTTATTGCACAAACCTTTGAAGAAAAAAATCAATTAATACGGGAGGCATTGCGACTCTGCTTAATATTATACCGTATCCGATAACTGAAATCGGTTACATTCGAACTCTCTCTCTCATTAAATACACACAAACACCTCTAAACTAACATATTTATCACGAGCGTCTGTAAGACTTCAATGTGTTGAGAAATAAACAGCCATATTTGTCATGAGCAGTCTTTAAGTCTTCAATTTGTTGAGAAATCAACAGATTTTTTGATAAACTAACCAGATTTAACGAAGTGGAACAGTGACGCAAATTTGCCATATGAATTCTGAAGCGTGATGCATAAGCATCACTTGAAATTTTTTAGTCAACGGAAAAATAAACATTTCGTGGAATTACTGATGCGTATTTAACCTTTATTATGTTCGGCGGGTTGGGAAATTCGCTTGTCACAGCGAATTGTATCAATGGGTCATTGGTGTTCAGTTGGAAAACTATCAATATGGTTCCAGTAGTTTTATTAGATGTTAACCGTTGCTTCAATATTGGGAACTGAATAAAGTCTAAACTGCTGATATCATTGACAGTCTCGTACGTTTAACACCGATTGTCCCAAACAATTTTTATGCCAGCAGCAGGGGGGGTGAGCGGAGTACTTCTATAGGGCCGGGGAGGCGGCATCGGAGGCTTACACGGGATTTCAACTATAACAAGGTTCACGTACATAAATAATTGGCAATTCCTTATGTACGTCGAGCGTGTTTTTCATACATAAGGAATTGCCAATTATTTATGTACGTCGGGAACTATCTGCGCCCGCCCCCTGGGCGGCTCCCAGCGGTAGTTTCGATTGTCAGCACAGCCGGTCCCGTGGTCAACACAGCCGATCCCGTGGTCAGCACAGCCGATCCCGTGGTCAGCACAGCCGGCCCCGAGGTCAGCACAGCCGGTCCCGGCGCCCCCCCACCCAAGCCGACACGCCCGGGCCTTGTCGACGTACATAAATAATTGGCAATTGCTAATGTAGGCCGG
>JAVFBZ010144130.1:669-20717 GCA_032466195.1 Katharina tunicata | reverse complement strand
CATAGTTAGTTCGTTTTATGACAATAGCCTTTGCAATCGATACAATTTTACTCCAATAAACACTAGTTGGACTGTCATGAAAACATTGGTATTGACAGATGCCCCGCAGTCAAATTTCTTTGTGGATAAGTTTCCAATCTATTTCAAATACTCAACACGTGATTCGTTTGTACAGATTGTTCGCCCATTTTCAGTTGGATTTATTTCTCAAGAACAAATGAACTAAAAGATGTTTCAGTTTTAAGGGTTTCGGTGGCGAAGCCCTTTACAGTAAATAATATTAAACGCTTGCAAAATAGTTTAAATAGTTGCATGCATGATTTTTTTTTCAAGCAATTATTTGAAATAGCAACTTACTAGTTGCAATTAGTGATCTTTTACAAGCAAAGCCACTAACATCAATAATTAAGATAGCATACATTTCTTGGTTGAGATAACATTGAAATAACTGACAGTATAAATTAAGCCGTTATCTAGGAGCCATATATTACAAATTATATATTACCCCCTCATTTTACTCAGATGCGTTATTATGCACCTTTAAGTTAAACAAAAACTGTATGTCTTTTGCGTGGGCTGTGGCAGCAAATGTTAAACTACCAATTGTCATTTTCGTACAAATCGCCTGCTAATTAAATTATCACGGTTATGTGATTAATATCAACAAAGTGTGACTAAATAGCCAAAGAGGACATCAATGAAATATTTTAAAGACAGAAAGAAACACAAAAAAGAGATAGCTTTATTTGTCTAATAGTCCAGCGGCTACAATATAGCATCCCGAGGGTGCTCAATAAAGAGAGACACTGTCCTTGTAATTTGATACACATAGGGCAGCCTCCATAAAGTTAGTCGTACTATATCTAAATCGCTCACACAAAAGCCTACCTTCGTGCGGGGAAAAGTATTGATTCCAAGCCGTTCTTTCGGAAGTTTGTGTTTTTAGAAACTAAAAAGCGATCAAAAACTGTTCCAGCTTTTGTCAAAACAAACAAAATTTTTTATTTTTCTCTGAAATAAAAAAAATGTTCGTGTGTGTGTTTGTCCATTTTTAAAGAAAGGGGATGCACTGTAACTCATTAGGTTGAGCTCCCTTCACTTTATCCCGTACAGGTTCAAATTGCCATATTGATGTTACGTATATAATGACAGTTTTCAAGTGGCTGCAGATATGGCAGAGCGATTTTTACGAGGTTTCTCGCCGGTTTGCCAACATATATTGGCAACGCAAAATCGTATACATATCCCTGTGCCAGTTTGGTTACTCTTTATAAAAATATACATGTGAAAGGCCCTAAAGTTTTACTTTGAGCATCAATCGAATAAATAACTTTTAGGAAAAAGATTTTTACTCACTTTACACTCTTTTTTCCAGGAAGAGTTTAAACTTGCCTCGTCGGATTTAATTTGTCACAATTCTGCAATCAATAATAATCAGATTAGATTGCCCTGTCGGATAAAATACGTTTTTTAAACACTTTCCGGGAAACCCGATTGAAACGATTAAATTGCTAACGGTTAAATGTATCAAATGTTTCTCTCAATTCAGCGGAGTATACTTCAATTTTAATTTCTTCCCCAAGGTTCCTGATCCCGAATAAATAACAAACCGTAAAACTAATACGTCCTGGCGTTAGTAATATACCACATATTTGATTCGTTTTTTTTATATTGTGGGCTCGTAAATTAATTGCAGTTTCACCTGGTGCAGCTTTATGCAATATTCTATTCTTTTATTCCGTTCAGTTATTATTAATTATAATATTATTTACGTTTACGGTTATATCGTTTGTTAGACTCGCTATTTATTGGTACAAAAGGGAATTCTTTCCTGAATATAAAATTATAATATTAATGGCCATCAATTGCACCCAAGGGATGGTTCTGTTTGGATGTTGCATTGGATGCATTTAGGTGGAAACCAGGCAACCCGAAAAATCCTGCAATAAATAGTCTGCGATCTCCATTACGATAAGGCCTTACAAGGATTTTCCCAACTTTGTAACTACGACGATATATTCTATTTATGATCATCTCTCCTGGTGATTTTTTATTGAATGAATGGAAACGGTGAGTGAAAATTAATTCGTTTATCTTCTCCGGATTCATTTTAATTTAATTTTAATTGACTATGTTAAAGTCCTCAGTGGTAGTCATAATAACGTTTATGACAAATTTCATGGAGATAAAATGTTGAATATTCAAACCTCACTTCTAAGAAGACTTATATATATTCTATATAGATGGTCGCTTGAAATTATATTTAAAGTTTTTCTATGCATAAGTATAGAATATACGGATAAACAAATTTATAATATACTATATTCAAGCCTGTGCAAAACTATAAAAAAACAAAAATAATTGTCTCTCGCCCCTGTCTCTCCGTCCCGATAAGGTATTTCTTATTGATATCTGGACGAAATTAACAAGAAAGTACACAATCATTGGTATGATCCACCCAGACGCAGGCGCGGTTACTTTACAGACTCGCTATAGCAGTTTGTTGCCAGATTGTTCTCTATGTACATGTACTATGCCAAGAAATGGTAAGATAAAACAAATTAGTTATGAGATTTTTTAATGTAGCTCGATCCATGCTATTGCAATAATAGTCACCTTCAGTGTAAATAACAAACGATGTGTGTGCCGTCTATAACTGTTTATTACGTGTGTTATCATTGGTGAAATAAAGCTTGATACTATATCATTTATCTTACAATTGTGTACATCAACGTTTTTCGCAACGCAACAGTATAGGTTACATTTCTTTAACAATAGGAAGTCGATATCCTGTTTTTAAACCCACAGACTTTGCATATATTACGATGTTTAAGCAAAGGAATTCCTGATAACAGATGTAAATAAACAAACTAAAATAGCCTCTTACATTTGTCGAATAGGCTCGTACGTTTCTAGATATTGAGCAGTCTATTGACAAACAAATTTCGTTACAAACAGATCTATACACTTTAAGCAGGTTTAAGTCTGGTGTGCTCTTGTGCTCTCTGACCCAAGGGGCATCATGATTTGTTGTGGTGTCCTGTTTTTCATCCTGTAATGTATTATGAGTTTTTGTGTGTTGCCAGCATTGTTTAGGCTGGTTTACTTAACCGATTAGACTGACACGCCATCATATGTGTGAATTAACACACTAAGTACGGCTTAAATCCCAATCAGTCAAACACAAATAAATAAATACTACCCACACAATGATGAATGGAGAATAAATATATTACCCTTCTGTAAAACACTTCAGAGAACATACAAATCGAGTACTACTTTAATTTCTGGGAGCGTGCAAAGAACATGCAGTTGCTTCCGTTTACTGTTAGTCCATATATCGAACAATAATATGATGAAAATTAAGTACGTGGATTCATAGACTACAAACACTCAACACTTCAGCGGAAGTAAAAATAAACATCTAACAATATTATGATAGCTATC
The DNA here is from genome assembly GCA_032466195.1 of Katharina tunicata. NCBI lineage: Eukaryota > Metazoa > Mollusca > Polyplacophora > Chitonida > Mopaliidae > Katharina > Katharina tunicata. Next base: position 17,270 of record JAVFBZ010144130.1, on the reverse strand, counting down.
ACCTAATTGTTAACCTCTATCGGTATTGATAACTTAATTATATCTGGTGTTTGAATACGAATCGACAAAACGCAAACATGGTATTGACAATAAGTCATTATCTCAACTGCTTTTAGCGAAATTGTGTTAAACGACGGATTCATTAGCCGGCGATTTATCGAATTTAAAGTTCCTGGTCATAACATGAATCTATCTAACAATGTTTTTCAACAAGACTAATTCCACTTCATTATCCTTGGTGAAAAGTTTTCTTGCGATTGTGGAGGTCGTGGGGTTGTGTTTACAATGTTTCTTCCCGGATTTCTACAATAATTCTGAAAGTATTTGAATACGATTTAAATATAAACAAACAAGGTTAAATTAACAAGTTGTTAACAAGTTGAAATCAAATTTGCAATTACACTTTTAAATGGATTCCTCGTTGTCCACTCAAAGCAACTTAAATTTAATAACTGTCAGTAAAATGTAAGTTGGACTTGCATCAGATATTTAACTATATTCAGTACATTTGCACAGTTTCGGATTTGCAAGGTTTAACTTTGGAGTAATGTGGGTTATTTTTTCTCCAAGAAATATGTAAATAAAACATGACATTAAAAGCCCACTTTACATTTTACTTGGAGTAGTTCGATTAAACTGGCTGTCATTCGGAAACGAGAGAGAAACAGTTTTGATAGAGATTTGGTCAACTTGGTAAAGTCTATAATTTGGCCACTCTGACATTTTGTTTTCTTCCAAGGAATGCTGTCTTTGAATTGACGACATTGCATGGCCAGATATTTAAACTACCCAAGACAACATATGTTTTCAACATTTTTATCAGGAACCCAATTTGAGAACATAATCAATCGTGTCATATTTACCTACAGCACAAAACCAGACTGTTAGGCTTCCAAAATGAAGATGACTGATGCATACAGAGCGGTTTACAGGATACTATGCAACTGTTAGTAGCGAATTGTTGAGGTTAACGTCTGTTGTGCATCATTTGACAAAGTCTCAATCCATGTCTCAGATCCGGAAAACGTTAACATATAACAGTTGTCAAAATACTCGATTTCACGTCATGTTTATCAGAATAACTGAGTATAATGCTGGAAGGGAAATTTAAACCTGAATCATAATATAACTATGGAGGTTACCTTATCAGCAATTATTCTCCTCTAGATTTGATTTGATAAACATCTGTCTTTATTGTCAATAACATTGAAGATATATTCCTAGTGAAATTGATTGAATAACTGAACTCAAAATACGAATTTGTTTTATTTTTCTCGTTTTTTTATTTTAATTAACCAGTTCACACACAGCTGTATGGTGAACATAATATTCGTTTTCTTTCAAATTAACCCAACAGATGGTTGGTGGGAGCTTCCTCAGCCATGGGTCAACAGGAATTGAACTTGCTGTTGTGTCCTGGTTTTCGAATTGAACATGGCCAGAAACCGTTTATATTTTAACTATTTAAGTTTCTGTAAATGGTTATTGTTATTTTCTATATCACTGACATCGGAATTGATGATTTAAAAAGGAACACGTGACTCAAGCATTTTGATACACTTTATTGGTATCTACAGAGCTATGCGATATAAGATATGTCTAACATTGCTCATTTAATTAGTCATTTCAAATAAAACAACAATGGCCGTTACCTAACTGACAGTTGGTAGCATAGAATCTCTGTATATAGAATCGGAATGGCCATGTTGGAGAAAGTGACAACCATCGCCACAAATCAATGTTGTTTTGCAGGGTTAGTGACAAATCAAAGCGCCCTCTGAACAAACTGCCCAATAACAGGTTATGCTACCTGTGACCAATATGTAATGGACCTAATGTTGTCTACGTTGACCACATGACGCCGTCCAGTTCTGTGTATACGTGATCTATGGCACACTACTTATCTGTGTCACTAACTGATCCAATGATTACTACTATAAAGGCTCAATTAAAAGTACTTCATAAACCATTGATAAAATACATATATATAAACAAACAGATGTTGTCGATCAGGATAACTTAATGGATAGTCTATGGCGGTATACATAATTAATTATTGCCGCTATCGTGATTTCCTTAATAACTTATTGACTTTTACTTATACTGACAATTCGTTCCATCACGACATATACCTATAAATTTGTTAATTGCTAAAACCCTTTGGCGGTACTCCAACAGTTCTTAAACGAGAAAATAATAATCGTCGTGCAGTATACATGTATGTGTACATCTTATTTCATTTCATTTATTTCACCAGAAGGATATTAACAAATCAACATACATTATTAAAACTTGTCATTTAGTCTTTTGAAGAACGTAGACCGACGTAGAATACGAGACCCATATACAAACAACGAACCCAACGAATACTGACAATGGCGTCTACATGCACATATACCAAAAGGTTCTAATAAATACACATCTACATTAGTAGAGTAATGTCTGGAGTGAACATAAATATCTGAGTGTTTGTATGATCCCAAATGTAACTCAGGGAGATTAAGGTAACGGATAAAATTGCTTTATTTAGAATCATAATAATTAGTTTTACAACAATAATTTGTGTTAGTCCACTAAGAAAATGATATGTATTCATTAATCAGTTTACTCATTTTATCAATGTAAGTTGAAAAACAAAAGTCTTGCAACAAACTACTGAATAATAGTTCTGGAATAATATAAATTAACTAGTAGCCTTAGCCTTAATTTGGAATGTGTGCAGTGATAGGTCAGTTATGTTAAAAGGGTGGTGTAGAATTAAAGACGAACTTCTTGTAGGATATACATTGATAGCTGACTGCCTTCTGAAATAGCTTTTGAGAGAGAGGGAGGAATTGTGTTGACATCGTATATGAATTTATGTGTGAACTGATGTAACATAAACGTATTTCTTAAGGGGAGTGGTAATGGATTGTTTTTCCTACACAGTTTAGTAACATAATCAATTCAATTATAATATCTGTGATTGTCGTTTTAGGAGACAGAAACGGGGTGGGGATTTCCCCATAAAAAGCTACAATAGTTGAAAAGTGTATATATAAGGGAGCTGTAGCACATGCATTTATTTTGTTAAGAAACCATTGTAGGTTAATGATGATTCCAATGCTTCTGATATTTTCTTACAAATCAAGTTAATTTGAGTTTCCAGTTCAATTTAAAGTGTATATGCATACAAAGAAAAGAGAATGTATCTACGTAAACAGAGTAAACTCATAACGTGTGTATAGGCTCTGTAAGTCTCGTTCATTTCTGCTTTACTTCCGGTTACACTTTGGAAACTGTGGCGCTCGGCTTTGATTATTGATCTTTCAGAATGATTTTTCGATTGCTTTTGGTTCAGTTTTAGCACCGGACGGGATAAAGTTCACCTTTTTAACTTCCGTTTTGATGTTATATCTAAATAAAAAAGGATCATGTACCCGGACGTGGAACGAAGCTCGTGAAATATCTTGCATCACATGACGTGACTTACAGGCCCTATTTTCAGTGATATAATCAATTCAAGTCTAATCACTCTTATGGCCCTTTTAAAAAACGGAAAGGCGGCGGATCGTGGATTTCCCTATAAACTATTACAATAGGTGACAAGTGTATAAGGGAGCAATAGCATATGAATTTATTTTATTCAGAAACCATTGTAGGTTACTGATGATTCCAATGTTTCTTGGTATTTTCCAGTTTCCAGTTAAATTTAAAGTTTATATGCATACCAAGAAATGAGAATGTATCTACGTAAATAAAGTAAACTTATAAAGTGTACACTGCGAGAAATACGTTTGCCTTCTACGTTTGATTTCAACAACGAGATTTTGTCGTGACTCAAGGTTTAGAAACAAATTAACTGAGTGGAAATATATGTTTTTCACCACTTGTCCAAAGTTAAGCATTCAGAAAAATCTTCTTAGGGAGAAAGAGCGTTAACATTTGAGATTTTTGACTGCATTGTAACTGGCTGGAATTTAAATTAAATTTGACATCAAGTCTCGCATTTGTGATATTTGAATTCAACTTTGATTCGATGCGGTTGTAATGTATGCAGTTTAGTTGAATCTGGCAGAGAACACATATAGGCTGTGGTGAAAGGATTGTTACTTGTTTTAATCTGTAAATATTCAGTCAAGTGTAGTATAATGCAGAATTGTCCCCCCTAATGTAATACAAGAGGAAGCATATAGTTTGAGAAACCAACCAACGAATCAACATAGACAGTTTGAGAGCCCAACCAACCACTATACATGAACAGTTTGAGAACCCAACCAACCAATCAACATGAATAGTTTGAGAACCCAAACAAACCAATCTAAATGAACAATTTGAGAACTTAACCAACCATCATAAATAGTTTAACAATCTAACCGATTAATCTACATAAAAAGTTTGAGAACCCAAACTATCAAAATACGTAAACAGTGTGGGTATGCAAAATCTATCAATCTACCTAAATAATGTATAAACCCAACAAATATATATGCATAAACAACTTGAGAACCGAACTAATCAATGTACATAAAGAACTTGAGAACACGAATCTACATAACCAGTTGAAGAACCCAACCAATCAATCTACATCAACAGTGTGAGTTTATAAATCTATCAATCTACCTAAACAATTTAAAAACCCAACAAATATATATATGCATAAATAACTTTTTAGCGGAACAAATCAAGGTACATTAAGAACTTGAGAACACGATCCGACGAATCTACATAAACAGTTGAAGAACCCAAATCAATCAATCTACATAAAGAGTTTGAGATCTTAATCAATCAATCTGCATAAACCATTGGCGAATAAAAACAATCAATCTACAATAAATGTTTTATACCCTATCAATCAGTCTTCATAAACAACACAAAAACCTAACCCATCAGTCTACATGAAACATTTAAGAACCCATTCAATCATTCTAAATAACCAAATTTAGACCTAGACCACTCAGTTTACATTAAAATTTTAAAATCCAATCAGTGGATGTAATTAAAAAAAAGCCATCTTTTCAAATAATTTAAGAACCCAATCAACCTGCACAAACAGTAAGAAAATCTAATCAATCTAGATAAAAAAATTGGGAACACCACTCGATGTACATAAACAATTTAAGGAACAACAATATTTGATGATAATAATTTCTGTCAAAGGAAACGAAAAACAGGATGGAGACGAATGCCCAAAACGACTTGTTGATAGTCAAAGAAAAATCTAATTTCGTATTCCGTCAGTTGCATTTAATGTATCACTTATCCGTTGGCATGTGCTGAGACAAATGATTAATCGAGAATCTATGTCAACATTTTGATTTTAAAATTGGACAATTGAGAGGTTGGGAAATATTAATCAATTATGGTGTCCTCCAGTTGACAAAAATATCGACACAAGCTGCTAACGATGGAAATTATTACACATGACGGATCGGTTAAAATGCGATTTTTTGTATTTCAAATTTATTTATTTGTGGAAAACAACAATGTCCAATTACTCAAGCGATACAAAACAACTGACTTCTCTCGCGGAGAAATGTTCACTTACATTGATGGAGAGTTTGCGACCAAACAGATACATTCGAGATATGTACGGTATGAAAACACTTACGTATCTTAAACATTACATTCCTGACAATCGATTGGAAATAGTATCAACATTTTTAGAATCTGCGAAGTGAAGACTGCAAATGGTTTTTAATAGAATATAAACATTTCACTTTAGCTACTATTTGTTATTAGTTTATCTAAAGCGAGAGGTGGACTTGTTTTGTCCTTGTAATTGTTTGGACTCGTGGATTTATTATGTTATATGATCCATTGTGTATTAGTGTCGTTTTAATTTAGTGAGCTTGATAATTAAGTATTCCACTTTGTATTTGTGTGGAATCAATTGCGTGCATCGGACGTTATATTGCGCCTGTTGTGAATCGAGAGGATGTATTAAACGCTGGTTGTTTTATTTTGGGTAATATGGTCTTTTCCATTGATTCGTCCTACGCCGTTTTTTTTTTTCTGGAGAGAATGCTAATAGTCCCTGGTGTACTTAGACCTTTATAATTTTTCTAATACACTAGTGAATTTCCTCTTAAAAGGGCCGAGCATATAATTTACCTTAAGTGGCTTCATTTTCACGTCAACGATTTACATACTGGTGATGGCAATATATGACAATGTAATAGAGGTAAGATACCATTTAAAGAAAACGATGTTTACTCTTGTTTCGGTGGGATATTCCTCCCTGACCTGATATAATAATTACAAACACCCGAAATGAATACATCCATCTTTATAATATGACCCCCACGGTGTATTTCAATGAATCTTTAGTACAGATCTAATAAGCAGGTTATAATATTTAAACATTTGCATCCTGGAACTGTCTGGTTTGAGAAAATCCGATTTGCTATTTGGCTGTTGTATTAATTGAAATGATATCAGTTATAACGATAAAGTGGCTTTTAGCTGATTTAACGGGAAATGTTTTAGTGTAATTTAGATAATAAAATTATGAAATTTTGCTTAAAACTCTACATTAACTTATAGTGACAGATGATATTCAACTGTGATTGTCTTTTTTAAATTGAAAAAAAATACCCAACACAGAATTATGACACATGTGTCTTTGTATTAAATAAGTGAATGAACCGGAAAGTACATAAACAATAATTTACAAAGGGACACAAGAGGAACTCATTGTTATTCAATTAAGTTTGATTGGTCTGTGGTCACGTCGCCCTTTATGTCATTTGATGATATTCTCCTTGTTGAAAACCGTTTTAATGAGAAAATCGTCCGCATTGTTTTCTGCTATAGCGGTTCAATACATAAAACAATCTGAAATGCGCACACAATAATTGACTCTTTTGTGTCTTAATATATTTATGTTTGTATTTATTAACCACTCTTAATATTAAAATGTATTTATTGTTATATTATTCATTGATGTCACTTGTTTACATTGTCAGTCGAGAACTGGCTCTTCTATTATACCAGATACACCCGGTATGTGTTGACTTTGTCTAAGTATGCTGTGATACTGACGTAACACTAACTTTATAATACAACACGTGATAACGTTTGTCTGAAGTGCTTAGGGGTAAGGCTGGATACTTTTACTTGATCTTTGTCTAACCAAGAAGTTACGATTCTGTTAGTCATATTCAGTCTTGTGGTTCTCAGTGTGTTGTTATAATAAATTGACGGGCGAGATTCTACACTCTGAAGTCTTATGAATTGGAGAAGATCCCAATACAGAGGTAATTCCGGATGGACTTCCCGCCTTAATCAAATGGTTCCTGATTGTCTGCCACCCTTTATGGAAAAAGGCCAACGGGCTACTGTCTGGGTGTCATAGACTCATCGATGTTGTACAAGACTTTAATGATGTTTGTGCTTGTTTGTATAACTTAGAACAACTATAACATGTTCTAGTCATATAATGACCATATCGTTTCAAATTCCATCGGAAATATACCTAATTTAAAAAAAAAAAATAACAACATGGAACAAATATCGTACATGATATAGGAAGAATGTTATCAGCGAAAACTGGTTGATATAAATAGTCCTTGTAATTGTTTGGTATATGTAGAAGCGTTTTTAAACGTGTTTTTAACTACAGTAAGAAAACCTGTTTTACGTAATATACCACATAACTTGCTGGTACATAATTTATTTGCAACAGCACCCATGCTAATGAGAATCTTTTCATAGTTGACTCTAGTTTAACTTTTCTGTCATTAGTATAATATTGCGGAGACAAATCGTTAGTCCTTACTGACCAAACTCAATGGCTCTCCCCTATTACAAAACCTGCGATGAACTCATCAATCCTTCCTGGAGAACCTTTTCTGATTGACATGACAATTGAAGTTAATCAAGCTGAACAGCATATAACAAGACTAAGAAGATAGGCCTTTTGTATGTTGTCCAGATCAATTAACTTGAGTTGAGACAAAATATGGACTCGTACATTAATTTGAGTATATCCACACAGATCATCGGTACGCTTTACTAGATCAACTCGACCCTTTAATATCCCTCATAGACAAAACTCGCCATGAGAACAAGTAGTAATAAATTAATATTCAACAATAAACGTGATATCACTGACTGCATACAAATCAACAAGAAACCATGTAATGAAGGCAAGCAACATTTTCTTCCTCTACTATTCTTTATTCAATAATAAATAAGCAGCCTGACTGTCCAGTGTTATATGTTTTACCATATTACAGCGTATAAATACTATCATTGGACAAACCTAATGAACTCCAATGTGTACGGACACGCCAAGCTTGGGTCTCGTTATCAGCGACTGATAGTTCTTAATGACCAGCCTATGATATAGTTGTTGATGCAGTAAAAACCATTTTAGAAATCAATACACAACCAATATTCCTTAATGTTTCGATTAGGTAATACCTGGAGCGAAACGCACGGCAGGAATAATCAAATATTAATTAATTAATCAAGTTCAAAGCTAATCGCTCAAGAAGTAATAACTTACAGTTTAGGCAAAACTGAATACTATCGCTCAAGCGTCTTGGTTACTAGAATGTGTAAAGCCTAGAATAAGAGGTTTTCCAGTCTCAATTACCAGCAGCTAGACTAACATTTGTAGTGTTGAGATTCCCATACGAAATAACCCGTTGGCCTGCTTGGTCAAAAGTACTGACCATTCACGACATAAATAATGAACAAAAAGATCAGTAGTAGAATCCACAGCCAGATGCTAAATGCATATATTTAAAAATCCAAAAGTCAGTTTGAGAGGAAATTTAATGTGAAGTTAATTCATTATTATCTCTTTGAATTACAATTTAATATATTACGAATGTCAAATAATGATCTCAATAGTCCTTATTAATATAATAATTGTCTCGTCATTCAGACTAAATTAATTAATCATAATTTCGTTAATGGATAATTTTACAGAATCAGATGCAAGCTGATATATACAGTACTGGTCTGGTTGACGAGTGTGCGGTATACTATGTCTGGATAGTTTATTAAGATGTGTTTCACCCAGGTATTACTGTGCGGTTTTTAGAACTCGTTGAGAAGACCCAGCCGCAGAGAACAGACTTCAACAAGTATCAATTTCCTTGGAAAAGACACAACTGGCCGGAAAAGGTTACTCGGAACAGTCCAATGAGATTGCCGCTGCTGCCAGGATTCATGCAACAAGTGGGTCAATTGATTCCATATTGACATTATGCGATCGTAATGAATGCAAGAACGGCGAGAAACATTGGTAGGAGAAACTGTAATTTATTGAATTCTTGGACTGAGGCAATTGACAAGGTTTTTTTGACTGGTACTGTCTTTATTGACCTTAAGAAGGCCTTTGATGTTGTGTCTCATAACATTTTGCTAAAAAAAAAAAAAAATCCTTAGATTTAACGAACCAGTCATAGAATTATTATCATCTTATTTATGTAACTGGTCTCAAGTTGACAGATTGCCTGTTTCGTCAGGAGCCCCTCAAGGATCTATTTTAGATTCCCTCCTTTTCACTCTTTTCATCAACGACCTTACATTGTATATTGAAGACTGTCATACCGTTCTTTTTGCTGATGACTGTATATCTCCAGTAAAGACAAATCTGTTCAGGGGTTGACCACTTCTTTAAATACTGAATTCAACAATATATTACAATGGTGTAATGATAATAACATGGAGGTTAATATGGAAAAGTCAAAATCTATGCTAGTGACTACACTTAACAAAAGGCGCCATGTTTTCACAAACCACATTGAAGTTTCTCATGTAGGTACACTTCTTCAATCTACATCTTGTGAACAAAATCTTGGAGTTCTTATCAATGAGAATCTGTCCTTGTCTAATCATGTTGATAGTGCATGTAAAAAAAAATCGTTCAAAACTCTTTCTTTTGAGGAAAATAAGAACGTTTCTTCCTGTTTATTGTCGGATATTATTTTACAATTGTTTTATCCTCCTTTGGAATGATCTGCCATTTAAATTCAGACAGCTGTAAATAGTTTTAAAGGCGAAAGTGCAACATTTTATGTGTGTGCTTTATAATTATCATATTTACTATTTTTCTTAATGTGTCTAAATACAGTTTTATTGATGATACTATTTACAATTGTTTTCTGAAATCTTTTCATTTTTATTTTTTATTTCATTTATTTATTTTATTTTCTTTTTTTCTTTTTATTTTATATTTTCTTTTATATAAAAAAAAAAAAATATTTAAAAATATGTTTTTTTTTATATATATATTCTTATTCTTATTGTACAATATGTATAGTTCTGTATTGTATATAAATATGTTTTATTGCTGTATGTTAATTGTTTTATCCCACAGCTATCGTTAAAATCAGTGAATACTGACGATTTGTCCATGTTTAAATAAAGATTATTATTATTATTATTATTATTATACCCCATTAGTTCCACTGATAATCTTAACATAGATACACAAATAGTGCAACTCTGAACCATGAAAACACACATTTAGACCGAGTGTTTAGGCATTATTATAAAACCATACTCATCACGGCTGCAATATTCCGTCAAAATGAATCATTCACTCGGTGTTACACTACGTTTTACTAGGGGGCAGTGAGTAGATTGGCAATATAACAGCTAAAGAATTTAAAGAAGTATCACTTAACGTTTTGCCAGTTAAGATTACCACTACAAATAAATACATAATTGCGGATATGGAATCTGATTTGACTAAACGCCGTTCTAAATAAACAAACGATTCTGTATGGATAACAACTTCTGCTTTATAACTGTGCAAATGTGCAACGTTTCGTTGTCCTTGTTAACATCGTTATCAAGCAAGTGAACTTGTAATCCATATAGATTTATCTTGTAACTAAGTACATCAAATTTCTAATCCCCTCAAAGGATTTAAACGCCATACTGATGATTGCCCAGCAATGTCCGGAACAGCTGTTGATAAACTTGAACCTCTGCTGACATGCGGCTATCTATTAAATATAAATAGGAAATAGTGAAAGAAAATAGGATGACCCAACAGGATCCGATTATCAAACGGCCCAATCAATCCGGATATAACGGAATTGCTCTGTCGCCTTGCCCTGTTGTCTCAAACAGCCTTTCGTGACAACTTGATAAACGTCGTTTTGAATTGGATTAAATCGGCCTTGCATTGAAGTAGATTGAATTGTTAGTTTAAATTTATTAATTGATGAACGATCAACATTATTTTATTCCATTAAGACGTGTTGCACTTAATTAATTGATTTATTTGTTTGATTGATTGGTTTGTTTCACTGACGCTTATCGTCTTATTCCGCTTTACACAGGCATGACTCTTGCTCTTAAACGTTCTTTATAGATACAATATTTTACACAGTTATGTTCTTTTGATGTGGTCTATATAGACTCACAAAAGTCTATGTATGACTACTATGGGTCTGAATAATTATATTTAGACCGAATTAAAAGACCTTGACTGCCATATTATATGACAATCTTTCAATTATCATACCGTATCAGGTGTTATCCGATAAACAATTCACTGGTTGTTTTTTTGACAAGCGGAGATCGAAGCAGGCGACACCTTTGACGGAAGGTCAAATATAAGAAGAAAGCCGAAAAGCCTTCGGTGATTGTTGAAAATTTGGCGAGCAGGCTTACAGCAAAATTTATATACATCGAGTCTATACTACGAGTTATACATTGACCAAGTGATACACTTCAGTCAAGGAAAGTTCAGAAAATGTGAGATATTCATCAAGTCATGACTAACATAGTCGAGTACCTCTCCTAGCTGAAGATGACTTAAATAAAGTTGTGTACCTCCTCCTAGCTGAAGATGACTTTAATAAAGTAGAGTAACTCCTCTAGCTGAAGATTACTTAAATAAGGCCGAGTACCTTCTCTAGGTGAAGATGACTTTAGTAAAGTCGAGTATCACTCTTAGCTGAAGATAAATTTAAAAAAGTAGTGTACTTCCCTTAGTTAAAGAGGACTTCAACAAGGCCGAATACCTTCTCTCGCTAAAGATGACTTAAATAGAGTCGAGTACCTACCCTAGCTGAAGATGACTTCAATAAGGCCGACTACTAACTCAAGCTGAAGATGACTCCAATAAAGTCGAGTACCTGAAGATAGCTTTTAAAAAAGCCGAGAACATCTCATTAAATTGTGTAAGTCGACCAACTTCAAGTGTGCAGTTGACATGTTGAGAGAATTTTGTAACAGAGTTCAGTTCTTTTATTAGTAAGCACAAATATTGATTTCGTACGCTAATGACCAGAAAAATCTCATATTTCAGTTGTAGTTGTTGCAGATTTCAGTGAGATGCTTTACTTCGTTTAGTTTGGCAGCTTCTTTCTATTGAAATTAACTATATTGACCAATCTATGAACAACAGCTCATTTTCAATTACACAAAATGTGTCTTTTATAATTTGAAAGTCGTGAAACCATCAATTCGAGAGTCGACTTCTACAGACAAATGCAGCTGTTGTTGTTTTAATCGCATTTTTGTTTCTAATCTGCCTGAAGCTGTACTTTGGTTGAAGAATAAAAAAATAAATTGACGTAAGGCAACTCCGGATGGCTTTTGATATTTGGCTTGGTTTAATCAAGCCTGATACTATTCAGCAGATATTTGTTCGCACAATGTCAAATTTAAATATATCTGTAACGGTAGGTGGTGGTACAGTCAGTGCTAGATACCTTATGCATCTATACAGCAAAGACAACAAGTAAGGTAAAACGTCAAGCACAGGCGGAAGTAACTACATCAAATTGCAAGCCCTGAGGACTCTTTGTTCAAGTTCACGTTATATGGGGGTTATATGTATATGGGGGTTGATAGCTTTTTGTTTTGGAGGTGAAAGGCTGAAGATCATTTAACTTAGTTCATTTTTGTATTCTTTATGTATTTTAATGTCTATTTTGAGGGTCCCCTGCCAAAGGAGTCCCTCTTGCCTACCACCCCTGCAAGCTATAAATCCGGCCCAGTTACCATATCAGCGTTTATATTGTTCCGTCCTGAGATGAGTTCAGTTTGAATGAAGAAGCCTGCCTTATTAGATTTACCGTGTTGACTCTGACCTTTGTAATCCCTGTGAAATACAATATGAAAATAACTGCATGCAATCTTCTTTATTGCTTTGTTAAGTATGCGATCCTAAAAATATAACAATTTATTCAAAATGGAAATCTCAACACACTCGACTTAAGTGCGCATAGATTTGTCATTGAAGAGTTTTACAAACAAAACTAAAGTTTAGTGTAAATTAAAATGAATATGTTTTAAATGTCAACAAGCTAGAAGACAATTCCTTTGTCGGTTTAAGACTGATGACTGTATGGCTAATCCCGTGAGGCTGTCTCTAAAGATGATGTTTCCTCCTATGTATTTAAACTTACATGATCAATTAGAAAATAACTATGTAGAGCTTTTTAAAATACTTAAAATAGTTCTTGTCCCATTTGAAGTATCAGTTCGTGATTTATAATAATAAAGCAACTGACAACATATTCTCTATTTGTTGCAACTATATCTAATAATCGCTTTATAAACAACATGGAAGGTTTGACACTCCAAAATCTTAAAACCAGTTTCATTCCACAATTGGAATTCCTTCGAAAAACATTGGTAATATACAAAAGCTCGAGGACGATCCATATATGTGCATTGTCATGTTATGAATAGGAAAACAATATATCATATTAAGAACTATCGTGACCTTTGATCCGCAATATGCATTGAGAAGTCGAAGTAATTAGGGATGTTATTTCCATCTATGAAAAAAACACAAAAGTGTCCATTGTAGTCGCATTTTGTAAAGGAAGGGCATTTACGTTGGTTGTATTTTTGGGGAAATTTGGTTTTAAACTTTTTGTTCTTCGAAATTTTGCCTCCGTAAACACCACATTGTGTTTGGATCCGGTTTTATTATATTAGTTAACGATAAAACATAACCGTAATTCTTTGATATCTAATTGTCATATAACCGAATATCTATAAACTTGTACTGATAATAACGTTAAATGTGTTTCAATTTGATGAGACTAACAAAGAAATATACCCCGAACGAATTACACATGTTAACAGTAGTGGCGTGTTGGAACACATGACACCTAACATAATACTGATATTGGCTTGAAGTCTGATGAAGACCTGTTTAGTACTGTTCAATAACTTTAAATTCGTCCCTATCAAGATCAGGGATACTGAATATTTGTGAGTGTCGGTCATCAGCGTATAATGGACTGAAAAATACCCGTCCCAGTACTGTTTAAAATATTTAGGGTGAAAGTATTAAAGGGAACAAGCGGATGGACGAGAGCTCACTGTGCCCTGGTGCTCTAACAGCTAATGGCTTCAGGAAGCAGATTTGTGGCGGTGTCCTGTTTTGCGTCCTGGGATCAGGCCTATCCTGTATTGGTCACGTGAGTCTCGTTCGTTTCTATTTGACATCCGGGATTTGACACAGTCCAAATAAAATAGTAACGGGAGCTACAGAATCGTCTATTGCTCTAATCGAATATATCAACTTTATCGTTATAAACCAAACTTAATGTTTAAATCAATAAATAGTCTTGACATTATAGTGTCTTAGTAAAGTTGGAACCATGCCGACATGTTGTTATTTTATGTTTCATGTCCTGTAAAACACAGACGAAACGTTGTCCTCTCGACCTACCGCTTATACAACGACAGTAATCAACAGGTCACATGTGCAGTGTAATGATTGCATATGCACCGGAATCTGTCCCATCCGTATGGCATGTTTTCCCAAGTCGAATTGGAACAATTTGTGGACCGTAAAGTTGTATTTTCATAAAAGATAAGTTTATAAAACAGATTAGTAGCCATGCGGTCTCCCTCATTTAAGTAGACTATTATATATGAATTAAATTATATAAAAGAGTATTATTTGCAACATAGTTTACTTAATCGTATATTAAATGTGAGGGGGTGGCCTTTACTAAAAATATGCAACTGCAGCTCTTGTCTTCAAAGCAAACATTCACGTCTGACATTCTGTACCAGCGTATTCTACTGGTGAAGAATATGACCCGAAGCTGTCTTATAGCAGAGACTGATATTCGACACCTTTGATTTCCGCGCAACTGTATAATATTAGACTATCTACGTCAATTTGCTTTTAACTGATTCGTTGATTAGTATCAAAGTATAGGTTAATTACACAGCCTCAGAAGCAATAGTATCAGATACAAAAATGTCAATACACGAATAAATCAGAGAAAAAAATTGACGATAGAGATCGCTTAATGGTAAGACTGAGAATACAAATCAATTTATTAATAGAAACAATCTATTGTAAGCTATTAGTGGTCACGGTGTGTGCAATCGCAGAAACTCTACCTGTTTCATTTGAGAAGTGAGGACGCCAAATTATCAAATAATGCTCGTTTTCAACTGGATTTGAGTTCGACGCAGTTTTGGAAAGTGTCGGAGCTTTCAACCTATGCAGTGCCTTACCACTTAGATATATAAATTTGTCTCAATTAAGCCATCCACTTCAAATGAAAACAAATTAATAAACTACCGACAGTTAACCATTTAATATTAAGACTAACGTATCAATCAATCAATCAATCAATCAATCACGATAAGCTACATTGTACAAGTAGTCGTGTCTTGCTCCTTGACAACGTAAGTCAAGTATCTTTTCTCACTCAGATCCTGTGGATGAATGCGATTTTGAGTGTGCATGTACACATCTTTAAACCGAAGTCTCTCAAAACATAGATATCCAACCAACGACGTAATGATTTGCTTTTCAACTGCTTGAGCAATCTTTCTCACTGTTTACAATTTATTTATTGTACTTCAGCCTCTAACGTTCTTTGCATTCCACATTTTCTTAAATTTTTGATTCTTAAAGAGGAAGAAAAGAAAAGTCATTTTCAAATTATAGACCATACCATTACATTTCTTGTAGAATTCATCGTTTTCTACTCAAAGACACTTTAATTGAAACACCAAGGTCAAATGTATGGTGGACTTTCCATGCCATTATATATATTTTTTTACATTTTGTAGATACTATTAACCAAAAAGTAATCGAAATTTAACCCCAGCGAAAGAAAACCCGTACAAATGTACAGAATAAAGCTAAATACAATATACAACACCATCATATACAGTTACTCTGGTGAAATGATCAGTACAGGAAATGTAGCGTAAAACGCCTACCATACATTTTACCTTGGTACTTCAATTTAAGTATCTTCACAACATGTGGCGCCACATCAAATCTGAGCGAAAATACTGTCCTGGTTGTAATTTGATTGTATATGTGAATAAAACGGCTATATCTGAAATTTAAAGCAATGTCAATGTCCTACTGTAGGAATAAACGGTTTGTGTTATATTCGGCCAGCCTTACACAATATTCATTACCGGTAGTTGTTTTTACACAAATTGTCATGGAATCGAATATTGTAAAAAATAGCAAAAAAACTAATTACCTAAATCGATTTAAACTTCAGATGAATTTTTGTTTTTTTGCTAGATAATGCAGTACATAACCATTAATTTAGTGTACAGCACTGAATAAAACGGCTATATCTGAAATTTAAAGCAATGTCAATGTCCTACTGTAGGAATAAACGGTTTGTGTTATATTC
>JAVFBZ010144119.1:0-15925 GCA_032466195.1 Katharina tunicata | reverse complement strand
GAAGGCCACGGTCATCATAGGCCAGATTGTCCCAATGATATTGCTATAATAGAATGAATCCCTTGGTATCCGAGATAATCTATTCTAAAGAATTAATGACAGTGCGCTGCTAGCTAAATTCCAGATAAGGTCCAATCAAGTCGCATCCTACTATCATTGAAACAGGAGGAATGTCCTTGCACAGAGATATTTGATAACATGTTCCTTTATTTATCCTACACATCAAGTGACATCAAGGACGACATCAGTTAAATTCACAATGTATCCAAATCGTATACGTACACCTGATTATGTGTCAAATTACCTGTACTCATTTATATTTGTGTCAAGAGGTATCCCACTGGAACAGAGATATCGACTAATTTATACATGTGGATCTGCAATGGTATTTGTCGTAGCTAGAACTACTAACACGATTTATAGTCTATTATGTACATGACGATTCCCTACAGATGTAAATTATATAGACGTTCTATTATTCTGACATTTAATAATTTAAAACAAAACAGAAAGGGGATATTAAGAAATTCTTAATAATGTTATGCTTGATATGTTTGTCGGAGTTGCAGACATTTTAAGCATGCACCCGGAAGTTGAGAACGACCTTACACGGCATATTATATGGATAGTATTATATTATTCAGACATAATTCTGAATTCGTTTCACTTCAGTATATTTCTATGAATATCAAGTTAAAGCTTATAAGTCTTGTCAATTAAATCCACTAAACTAACTACAATAATGTTTTAAAGCAAATTTATAACAACAACAATTCATATTCTCAAAATAAAAATCTGCGTCTCGTCCGTAAGTGATTATATGGGAACGTTGTCCACTTAGCTCTGCACCTTTGCGGAGATGTTAAACTAATTTAGTAATATGCGCTGGCAGATGTGTGCAAGAAAGTTTTGTTTAAAACTATATATACCGGTAGTCGACATACAATCTGAATTACCAATGAGTGTCCTTGGTGCAGGTCACTTCACTTATCCCATCTTATTGTCATCATTAGATGAGGGTGACGGAAAAATCGTTGTAAAAGCTCCCACTCAACATGGTCATACTAGTCCGAGTGACTGACAATAATTTTGCGGTCGGTTAGGAAATTTGTCGTTGCACTGATGCGCCATTCCGCCTGATGATGTATTGCCGATCAAAATGTTAACTTCGGCTTAGCAGTAAAGTTGATTTGCGTTGAATCTGGGTAGCCACCACACTAAACATACATGATGAACATGATCAGAGTAACCTTATGATATTACAATAGCACTAACTTTATAGAGCTGTCGCGATCACAAATTATTTTAAGCGAGTAAGGAAAAAGGATATTTTATCTAAATGAACTTGAACTGCCTCCTTGTGTGGTCTGAGATGCTTATGTCGTCGATGTCTAAGAACACAGAAGTGTGTTCCCTCTGCGTGAACATACCAACCTGTATTAAGACGTATGTAATTAGATTACTTGCTTCTGTGATTGTTGTCTGACTGGAAGTTGGGAAACATAAACACAAAAAACAAAAACAAAACAAAAAAACAAAAGTTTCTGACGGATTACAACTTGTGACAACTTTGTCACAAATGTAATTAATTTTTCATGAATGAAGAAGTTGTAATTCATTAGAAACATGTGAAAAACCGTACATTTTCAATCCCCCAAAATACCTTTTGCAGGTAATTATAGATTATTTTGGGGGGGGGTTATCAATTGAGTTCAACTGTACACTGCAGCCAGAGCGTCCATATAAGTTGACATCACCTCCACAAAAGGCATCAAAATCATGACAAACACGGGCGAAACATTAGCAACAATGGTGGCCATCTTCACAAATGGTTTTGACTATAACTGAAATATTGACAATACTCGCATCTACATTCAGAGCTACTTCTTCGTCATTGTTCGTTAAACTCTTGTATGGGCTTCATGGATTTTAAAATATGCAGTTGCTGGTAAATGTCAACTAGACAAGGCACATGCATTTCCAGATAAAATCAATATCTTAAATGTGGAACCTTTCCTTCAGACTAATGTTCGTACAGTGTCTGGGTTTAGTATAATCTCTCGACATGACTTGCAGGAAGATTTGGTACATGTTAACACCCTTGCTGCCCATAATCTATACATTATTAAACATAGAGCCGTTTGCAACAATGTAATTATACCTATCTCTGCAACTCAAGTAATATATTCACTGCAGCAACCTTTTACAGATAGACCGTGAACAATTAGTCCTAATTACACTAACCTCATTTCTACTACGACCATATAACAGACGTGTGTATAGTAATCTACCAAAATTAAAATGGCAGGATTTGATCATATTTAGCAATTTTTGAAAGTTTTGAGTTAAAAAGTATAATGTAGTATGGATTTCCCGATTATCAAGTTAATTGACAGCTCTGAAACTCGTGTTATTCCTTCCATTGAACACCATATGCGTGCGGTCCCAGCTATGAGCTATACACAATCGCCTGAAATGCTATCATCATAGGCACGATTTGCCAGTTAACTGTGCTAAAAAAAACATGATTGATCGGTTGGTGTTTAATCCATCAAAATTAATGATATTTGATTATATAGAATGGAATCAACGAAAGAGGCTGCGTCGATCTTTCTCGTTCCGTTAAATCTAAGACTGTTTGTATCATAGCTTTAGAAAGCAACCATTGCTCTTAGGAGTATAGTCTATATATGGATGAAAGGGATCCTTTTTCTTTATTAAACACCATCATCCTGTGTCACATTATTTGCCACTATACATCCAGCACTCAGCCGCGTTTTATATTTGCTCAGAGTAACTAAATTATAGATCCAGTTTAACAACAGAACGCTTTTAGTCTACCAGACTGTTGCAAGCATAGACAGCAATGGCGGAAAATTTATCTTCCAACGGCAGGAAACGCTTCACATTTTATGGTTGTGCTAGAGTGAGAGAAATAAGTGAAATATTCTAGTCGTACCGTGTTAAACACCACTTATAACACTACAACCCAGACAATTCCCTTTCAAAGCCGTTGATTATTGTGTGATAATATCGCTAGTGAAATTATCACACAATAATCAACAGTAAATACTTCACAGAAAGTAGACATCACCTATATTGTTGTATGGTTGCGAGATTTTAGATTTAAGTAACACTGGTGACGTGGAAATTGTATAACGGCAGTATTTGAAGTATACACTTAGATTGCCAAAATCCGTACCAAACATATGTGTGTATGGTGAGGTGCACATTTGCAGTTAAGCTGTGGAGTGGAAGAAAAGAATATTCAACTTTTGGCCGAAAATAGTTTCCCGACCGCAAGCCTTGTCTTGTAAATTGTATAAAGCTCAGTGTGACCATCAAATTAATAGAAAAGTATATCAGTGGAGTAACGAAATTAAGAAGCTGTTACAGGTTTCTGGCTCTTACTTTTCTTTTGTTAGAAAATCCAACAAACTTAAATATCTCAATGGTGAAGAGAAATGTCGAAGATAGTGATGAACGAATTGAAAAGGTACGATTCTTATCGTCATATAAATCATGAATCATCAACAATGTAAATAGATCACGATAAATTTGAAAACGACAGATATACCAAGTTTATAATTCGATTTAGATGCGGATACCATGGTTTGGCAGTTGAAACCGGTAGATACAACAGTATCCATAAAAGAGAGAGAGAGAGTTTGTACAACTAACCAAAATTGAGGATGAATACCGCTTTTTGTTATGCTGTCTTGTATATTGTAATGTAAGTAAAACTTTATTTCTGGACCTTTCCCACTACGTTTAAATTCAAAACCCTATTAAATCCAAAGTCAACAGGATCTCTTTTTATAACAACTATATAACGAAATGCCTGGATGACTCCCTGGAAACAGATTATAACACGTACTTAGGCTGCCAATGAAGTACTTTGATCATTTATTGATATATTTTAATGTAGAGAAATAAAACGTGCATGCCTCCACCGGAATTCGAACTCGGGTCTCTTGTACATGGATACATATATGCATGTATGTTGTATGAATCTGCACGCTGTATATAATTGTAATTCGTTGTTTTGGAGAAGAGCCCGATGGCTCGGTTCTTTAATAAATACTTCATTATTGATTTAAAACTCGCCTCCGGGTTGAGTGGAGTCGCCAAAAATCTAAATATGTATGTATGTACTCGCCTCCGGCTGGTGATTTTGTTAAATTAACAAACTCGCGTGATATTTATCGTAACACATAAGGCCTCGGACTTCTGTTATGCAATGTTATCATGTGATCGTTGACGTTTAAAGATGGAGGTCAGTACATCACTGTATTACCTCATATGAGCATATATGGAGCAACGGCGACGTTCGTCTGCTTGTTCATTTTTTTACTGCACGAATTTCAGTAGGCTTGGAAATGGATTCCTTAAAATGATTGATACAGTTAGGATAACTGTCGGCCAAACAAGAGATAATTTAAATGTTGAATTTTTATTTTTTTTGTGTGTTTATTTATTTATTTAATTAATTTAGTTATTTTTTTTATAACAATGTTATCGAATCTCTGATCGACGTCTAACTGTTGTCCGCCAATCTTCCACATAAGAGCCATCTATAAGAATGATTTACACTGGATAAACACGTTTCGGAACTGTGCGGCGGATATCTAACTGTCTTTGTATGGCGGGTGTGTCGTCCAGAATCAGTTACACTGACGATGAGCCTTTATCTTAATAACCATAACAATTAATCTTATTCAGCATGTTAACTCTTCATTCCCGCGTAAATTCAATGGTAATTCAAAGTCAATGTAACAATTATAGTGGACTAATTAGTCACCAAGACAATCAAGCTTTCAAATTACCAATGAAGTGGCCAGCTGGAAATCCATAGCACACGTAAAGGCTTTCCAGGCACTTTGCTATAAATACAAAGGCTCTAGAAAAAGTCAGAACTCAACCAATTTCATAGATTATCATTCGTTGAAAAATGCAAAAAATGGTTGTCGTATAAAGGAAAGAAGAAAAGGACTTCATCCCATAGCTTACCTGTCGCTAGAGGCTATTATAGCAATCGGCTCAAAAATGACTGCAAATAAATAGATTTTCCTTGCGACAAGGCTATAAAATGAATCGAGGCTTGGGGCTTTTTATTCACCATATGAACAATTCCATTTTGTGATTTAAGCTGAGACCGATAAAAATTATTTGTTGAATAAACAGATTTAAGGAAGTAATCCATGGTTAAGAAATACGTGTTTACTTTTGTTTTACGTCACGGAGAGGAAAAGAAGAATTGAAGATTGAGCTAAAATCGGAATAGAATGATTGGACAGCCTATTTAGCAGAGTCCGCTTGAAGGACATTTTTCCACGATTTAGATTTGATTCTGTTAACACACGCTTTTATTTTAGCTTGTGGTAATTGCCTGATTTTAATGGGAGGATATTTATGCTGATTGCAATGGGTGGTTTGATGGATGGAGAAGGTAGGGAAGTGATAAGTGATATCAGTAATAGAATTCCGGACAAGAGATGATGTTCTTGAAAATTTGTAAAGATGTTATCTATTAATATTTGTGGTACGAGTTGTTTTAGTGATATATGGAAGGAAATATCTAGACTCCATGCAGTTTAAGAAACCATTTGTTGATTAATCAGTACTACATTTAAATAAAGCTATGTTATAATCACCAAGTAACACAAAGGCACCCTTAAATGCCTATACGTCTTGGTCAGGTGGAAGGTACTTAATACCAACAATGTAATCTGACTCTCCATGGTTGATGTTTAGAGCGTGAGATTAGCATTCACCATCTTTAGAGTCATATGTCAGGTATTATGTTACACGATTGGACTAAATCACCATAATAATGTGACACCGACACAATTTTTATTTGATCGAGAGTGATAGATTTATTTATATCCAAGGAAGGTTAAAAATTAATTCCGATGATGAGTTCAACCAGCTTTCTGTAAATCCCAATACTGTTAACTTATGCTGCAGGTTAAGCAAAGGCCAGACACATCAGCGAAGTCTTTGCAAAGACTTCGAATATTCGTATGAAGAAAAGAGAATACCGGATTTGATGAAAGGAGGATGTTTCGATATGATATTTAGACTATGTATGGTTTATTGTACTCCAGTATTCGTTTTCAAGTTCGGTTTCATCAATAAATGCTTTCGAGTTTTCTCAATACATTTTATGGCATAGGATTTAAAAAAAAAACGTTTTGTAGAATATATCCATGTTATTAAAATAAGGTAATGTAGGAGATAACGTGTCGCATGTAAAAATATCATCATGGAATGGTAATTCAGAATATCCATCTCTCTCGTCGGCATTTCTTAATTTGCTTCGGTCAACATAGGTATAATAGAAGATGAGTGTAAAGAGGCTTACCAACTGATATATCACAGTTGATAACATCAATTTATATAACGGTCATCTATTATAATATGAAAAGTCATGATATTCTATTCCGTAGAATAAGATCAAGGAAAGACTGTGATGCTGGCTAAATTACATGCATACAATGGTAATGTAAACCACACCGCATCCTTCCCGCTGTTTGCATCTATAGATTGATTACTGGGACAAACATCTCCCAGAATTCAACCGAATGATCAACAGGGCAATCACAGTAGTTAATCCAATTAGTATACCACACAACACTGGCATTCTCGTAAATTATATTTTGTGATAAACAATGTAAACAAACTAGCTGAATAAAAGCCACAATATGTAAACGCAATTGTTTGTAAAAAATAATATCTACCTGTCCGCCAATAAGAAAAAATTGGTAATCTAATATGATCTAAGAGTGTATGGCAGTACGGCAGCGTAGAATGGCCAAGTTGGAAAAAAAAATCTGTCGGATTATCTCCTAATTAGGAGACCATAAATACTTATTAGGATATGAAAAGTGCTAATTAAGACTTATCATCTCCTAATTGGGATATAATAAGTACTGAATAGGAAATAATAATTCCTTTTATATAGAACTTATTATCTTCTAATTAGGAGATAAGCAAGATATGCATACATATGGGAGTTAATCAACTGGTCAGCGACGAGCTTCGCATCGTTTCATTGGATTTGGCTTTGTCTTTTTTCGCATATTGTCTCGTATATTAAACAAAAGGTTCAATTACAACATGATGTAATGTGGATCAGGTACCCCAGGTATATGTATATAAGGCGAGTTATCTGGTGGCTGTGGAGTTCGCGGGGTGTTTATTACCACGTTTCTTTCCCGGTTTTCCACCATACGCCGGCAACGCAAAGCCGTCATATATGTGAAAAAAACTTAATACCAACACGAGTCAAATAAATAAATATGCTGCTAGATCAAGCTCAAATAAGACGGTGGTCGTGTTGGTCATCACCATTTGACTTTGTTTGTATTATTCCTTGTAATATACAATTACATAATTAACTCAAAACAGACATTCTGTTAAACCTAGCTGGTATTGTTAATATAGTGCTACACTATGATATCTTGTATGATTGTTTGCAATTTGCCAGTTCTGGTCCGTGTAACTTTTTTGATTATCATACATGTATGAGAGTCAGTTCAGATATAAAGTCTGGCTAGGTCCCAAGGCGAAATGGATAAGTTACATTTTTAAGTTTATCTCTTTCTTTCACTTTACAATCGTGTAGCCCTAATCTCATTATGTTATCCTTTGTCTTGTAGGTTGCGGTGATTAAGTGTCGTGATCTGACATAAAGGCTCGCTTATTGATCTAATAAGGGTAGTCGTTTTGCTTGTTTTAAACAAACGTTTAGAGAATAATTCACAGTTTTAGCACTAATAATAATCTCTCGTCCTGTCTGTCGAGATAATATCGCATGTCATCAACGATTTTGTTTTCAAAGCAAAGACACGTATCCTCTTTCAAAGTCATTTGAATAAATCATGAGCCACGTAAGGAGTATATCTTTAATTCGGTTGAATTATAAATGTCAAATTTTCTCATGGAAGGTAGGGACGACTTTGTATTTCTTTTCCCGCTATTTTTCCTTAAGTCTAAATGAGTTTTCTTGACTACACATTTATGAACGTTTGGCGGGGTTTTTACAGAGTTATACAGGCCACCAGACGTTGATATATAGACCGAGGACAGAGGCCTATAACAAGTAAAAATATTTCTCTGAACAAACTGCTATATACATGTAGCTTTTTAAAAGCTTTCAGTTGCCTGTGTCGTGCCGTAACTATGTACAGGGTTACTTACAGTGGCATTTCAGCCAAAGGATTATCAGAAAATGTGATATAAACAGCAAGTCATACGCGTGAAAAAAAAAAATCTATTTAGGAGATAATAAGTCATAATTATGAGACAACAGGGTCTAATTAGTACTTATTATACCATAATAAGTACTTATTGTTCTCCTTATTCGATGATGGTATGTCCTGATTAGCACTTAGTATTTCGTAATTAGTACTTATTTTATCCGAATTAGTACTTATTTTTTCCTGATTAGGAGGCAACAAATATTTCCCAACGTGGCACTTCTACCCTTCCTTAGTTTGGCATTTATCACCCGTTATGAACAGGGGTACTAAATCCTAATTTACGACACACCACTTTTTAACAAGCAAAAGCTTTTAGTCTGCCAGAGCCACAAGCCATGAATACCGAACTGTATCCCACATAAAAAGCTGTTTTTGTGTTAACGTATCGATGTTCCGTCCAAGGATATACGTATCTGTCTTATTTAACCCAATATATGTCAACGCTCTACTGAGAAAAAATAAATGCAATTTTAAAGTTAAACCTTAGTTTCTGTGATAGAAAAATAATCATTTAGTCAATATGTTACAGTGTTTCCAATTACACAAATCCAATACCTTTTACGATTTCTACTTTAATTTACGATTCTCAAAAAAGGATTTAGCCTCAGGTAAACGTGCGCAAATAGATTTATGTAATTCCTAAAACAGTAAAAAAGCTGTAAGCACAATTTCGCTTCAGCTAAGCTTTCACTGTGTTTTTGTTCTGCACATAAAAGCATTTAATTTATTTTATAAGAGATTAAAGTTGTTAAAAAGTGGTTCGTTCAGATCGTCTTTGTATGGGCAATAGGTGCAAACATTTTGTTCAGTTTCCGAAATTATCTGTTCCTTACACTCTTTTTCACATGTCAGGTAGATAGCATAACCGATTGTTTCTATACTTGAAGGTGGGAAGTTAACCCTGTCCGGATTTAACTAATATTATCATTACTCTATAGAATAATGCAGTTTCATTGGTTAAATTTCTGTAATCCCAGTAATTACTGTGTTATATATACTCTGCTAGTCTTATACTCTTTGTGTACCGGGAAATGAGTGGGCTTACCAATTAGCCAAACAATCTCTGACGTTGTCTCGAATTAACTGTGATATAGGTTTGTCTGTAGCTGAATCATTTGCTCTGGTTAAATGCTATTTTGTTCTTTATGGCAGGATAGATGGGATGCTTCTGTAACTAGTCGAGCTTGTTATCATTTCCAACCCTCGGTGGTTTGCACAAAGTTTTCATCCACTACTCTTTCTCGAAAAGGCGAGGTTGCATTGTTTCGTCTGTTTTCCGGTCACTTTCCGGTAAATTCTTATCCACACAGAATAAATAAACACCCTGACGGTAACTGTGACCGGTGCCTAGTCCCTGACACAATTTCCTGTTAAAGTGCTGGCGTTATAATTTGTCTCGTGTCGTTATTTTCAATCGCTTTTTGTGCGTTGGCATATCGAGGCCTAATAAAGGCAACATCTGAAACCCGAATAAAAGTTGCGACAAACTGTGTATAGTATAAACATACACATAATTAATTAAAACGCTAAGTCAATACTTATTTTACATTAACTGATCTGGCGCGCTGATCTGGAGCTGAGAAATGGCGCGCATATTTCTAATAACTTAGAATTGCATGCGCCATCAATACTAATTTCCATTCCATTCCACTCTTTGTATGTGTTTAACTGATGATGGCATAACGAAGCCGAACTACTAGTATATTATATATACCAACATGACTTCGTTGTTAGGAGTGTCTCGTATTATATGTTATTCTGTAGTCAGTTTCCCAAGAATTATGTAAAAATAATGCCCTTATGTATCAATACGACCCATATAGTTTTGGGTAAAGGGCTATATAGTGTTTCTTGTTGTAACTGTAATGTATTCAATCACGTACAAACATTAGTAACATAGACATAGGATAAATGGTTGTTAGTCTCCATCTGGGAGTCATTCAGTTGGCATTGCGACTTTATTTAAAGGTAGAATCTTCATTATTGCGTTTCTGTATTCGTTTGGAAAGTTCCCGTGAAAACAAAAATAGCGAGCGAGGTAGGTAAACACATTGCTTTTGACAGAAAGATAATGACGTGCAATTTGCTGAAATCGCTTTGCGCACTGAACCTTTAAGCCCTATAATTCTTTTCCGCGTGTGTCATGCAGCCATATTTGTTTACATGAGGAGGTTTCCGATTGCTGTGCGCACGCTCCGTTGCGTAGATTGACAGCACCTTATAATAATATTCTGAAAGAATTTTCAGTTTAACGTTTTTTAATAAGTTTAAAACTTTAACTTAACGTACAAAGATATATACAACATATATCTTTAAGTCTTACGATTCTGTGACAAGGCCTAAATACCAATTTGTGGGTGCTTATGGAACTTTAACTAAAACAGCACAATACGAAATTACATGTAAACATGGCTTATCTTATCTGTTTTTTTATTATTTGTTTTACAAACGTTGAACATCAGGATTTCTAGAAGGTAGCCACACAAATCTACTCAAGATACAACACTACAAATCAATCAAAATATAAATAGTGGAAGAAATGTTATCATCATGGGCCAGATTTGTAAGTTGACGTTGCTGTTACTGATCAGTCTGTTTTTAAACCATGAATATTCATGATATTTGATTCTGTAGAACGAAATCAATGACAGGCCTTACTGCTATATGAATTTAAGACAATATGACTATACGCATACAGCATCAATACATGCTAATACACTAACTCAGTGGTAACTGAATTTTCGACACAGCACAAAATGTCAATGCTTTCAGGCATATTTTAATATTACATGCTTCAAAACGTGCAGTCACATGATTCGTAGTTGCTGCAGGTCACCGGGTATGTCTCGCAGTGCGGACCTGTTTTTTTTCTTCTAGGAATAAGCCTCAACCTATTTTCGGATTACAATAAAAATGCTTTAATCTTTTGAATAAACTCGAAATACTTTATATATTAACCTTGAGCAATTTACCTTGCAGAAACTAAATATAATATACCTTATAAAATGTTATTAATCACAGAGCTAGATATTTAGCCATAGAATGCTACAGTTTTAATGTGAACTCGAACAATTTTTGGGTAATTTCACAATATGCAGCAGCGTGTGTTACGTTACTAAATTCCCTGTTTAGTTCATTGAGAGCAGGATAGATTTATTGTACTGTAGCTATCGGAAACAATAATTGGATAAGTTTTGCGTTATCAAACACGTTACTGTGCAGAATGAACATCACACATAAATACGAATGGCTCCGCTTTGATACCACAGAGCATCTATGACTACTAACACCATGTACTTAAATTGTGATAGACAGTCGTATTGGTGATCAAGTACAAATGATATATGGAGCAGGAACTGAGGACACGCACGTTATGACTATAAGCGGCGTGCGACACCATCGCCATCACCTAGAAGCCATTGCATCGGTGAAAAGATGTACAATAGACCAAATTCAAATCATGCAAATTTTCGTGTTTTTTTTTAGGGTAATTGACATTATTTTTTTTGTCCAAAAAGATATTAAATCTAGTATCTCTTCGCAAAAATATTGTCATGTTATAAGAATACAGCCGTCTACTGCAAGCGTTGTTTCAAAATTCGTGAAACAGTTTAAAGTTTATGTTGCTAAATTGTATTCTGGGAAAAGTAATACTGAAACCAAGGGCAAATGATTAGCGTGATTTATTGCATAATTTAATTTAATTTAAATTTAATTCTTTTTTTATTTCACTAGGATAAGCCACATCCAATGGCTAAAAGGGCTTTCGTAATTCACAAAAACACAACATAAACAATTACATCAACAAAACATAATTAAATACACAATAATTCAAATACTTGAACTTAAATGGTAACTGTAAAATTCCTTCGAATTGTTTAACATTACATTTATGGAAATGTGTGAAAAGCTTAACAAATTGCTTCTATATTTTTTACTATAGTTAATAAAAATAGGAATTTCAAAACATTACTTCTTCCCAAAGCGTCCAGTATGTAATATGTAATTAATTTAATACTTCGATATTTTCATCTAGGTTTAAATCAGTGGAACAAAAAAAAAATTATTTGCGTTAAATAATCGCAACAATGTTTTATGAATATTGACATGTGAATCATGGACACACAATATTGGATACGCTTTGGAGCCGGCGGGTTCTTGGAATAGAATTATAGGGGCAGTGTAATAAACAAGAGTTTCTTCAGCAATACAAGTAAATACACAGCCTATAGAGAGTCAAAAGTTGCAAGCTATTGAGTTGCCCATCTTGTTAAACGATCCAAATCTCCGTTTATTTTTTAATTCAGTTCCATATAAATCATGTATGGGTTCTAACAAAGATGTATCGTCAGCAAATAAAGTTATGTTACACTCAATTACTTGATTTATATCATTTACATATATTAAAAATAAGAAAGGTCCCAGTTCAGAGCCTTGAGGGACTCCTGCATTGATATTACGTGCCGTGGAGCTCACACCATTCACCACAACTTGTAAACTTGCGCGTACGACATAAATAATCACTCAGTCATGAATGCAAAGGATCGCACTTGCCGATGTGACGTAATTTCAACAACAGACCTCCATGCCACACTTAATGACATGCCTTCCTTACTTACATCTGGGAAGACTAGACAAATATCTTTACCTTTGTCGAGATTATTATATATTGTGCTAATAATTTTAAGCAACTGGTTAATTGTGGAGTCTCCTGGTTTATATCTGCAATTATCCGTAGCCAACAAATTATTATTTCAACAATGCTCATACATTCGTTTATAGACTATATTTGTTTAGAATTGTGGATACGGACCACAATGTAAAGACACAGGTCGGTAATTGGAAATTATTTGCAGTAACTTTTTCTATGGATAGGGATAACATTGGAAATCTTCCAACTCCAGAATGACACGTTTCAACCAAATTGATCTTGGATTGAGTATGATAAGTAAATCAAGGTAACACTGGCACATTGAGTGATATAGAAGATTGAGAAGCAAAATACTCACAAAAAGCATCTATCCAAAGGGTTTGGGGTTTTATTTCTGTATCCAAAATAAGTCACCAGTACTTCTTCGAGTCAAGGGTTGGGTCAGCCAGTTTTGTTTTGATTCTTTCAACATACCGTTTAATTGCCTTTCGTTCTGATGAATTTACTTCTCTACGGGATATAAGAAAAAATAGATAATGTAAATCATGTTAGTTCTCTTATATCTTTTAAAATGCCTATTTCGAACGCGGATTTTACGTCTAACGTCACTATCCATGGTTTATCGTTTGGACGAACTGTCGCGGTTTTATTGGTTATACAATTTTCACAGCAGTAAATAAACAATGAACTCCAACAATATTACATGTTGTTGATATTATCAAAAACATGAAATGCTTCATCCCATGGTGCATGATTTAGAATTTCTAACAGTGTCACTGTATCAGCATATTTATATCCCAAATTTGTCTTTTAAAGGGTCTTTGCTTGGACGTATAAGCGATATTTAGACTGCAATACACAACGTAATGATCCAGATTTTCAGGAGGGGGTGCCACACCAAAGTTGTTAATAAAATTTATATTGTCGGTGATAAGAAGATCAAGAGTATAAGCACTGTCATTAGTTAACAGCCTCGATGGTTAATCGGTTCGGTTAATAGCACAGGTATGAACTCCAAGCCTTGTCGATATGTACTACAACCAAATTCCTACCATATGGCACATCTAATTCGTTAATCCACCGCTAACGGCGCTGTTAGACAGACTCGAAAAACAGACTGGTCTGTTATTCAGTTAATACTATAGCTAGGAACCGCCAAACTGGTGAGGATGAACTGCTTCCAACGACTCGAGTAACATACAAGTAGTTAGATGTTCAAGGCCTGGTTGTTATGACCTAAGTCCTACAAGGTATATCTAACGCGTTCATTCACTGGGAGAGGGCGCTGTATGGATAACTAGACTCGAACAACAGATAATTTAATACTGCAGTTAGGGACTTCAAATCTGGTGACAATTAACTGCTATCAAAGCTTAATCACATAGCATATTTAATTCCTTCGCCCACCGATAAGGCCGTTTCTTGAAATAGGAACTCAAACGTTCGTGCACTTGTACTGATACGTTATGGATGGACAAATGATCATTTAATCAAAAATTAGAGATATCTCGAATAAGATATATCTCTAATTGAATTAGTGATATCAATAATTCAATTCGAGATATCTTTAATTCAATTAGAGATATGTTTAATTCAATTAGGGATATCTTTAATTCGAGGGAAATAGAGATATATCTAATTCAAAGCGAAACGGAGCATAATAATGACTACTCCCAACTATACCGAGATCTCGCGAGAATAAAGCTAGGGATTTAGTCACTCAGACTTGACTGACATCAAATCTCCACTCAAGCTTATAGTTCCTTGTTAATCTACTTTTACCTCTGCCACTAAAACTCCACATGGAAGTAAAGAATGTTAACAATATGAATACTTCATTTCCTTTTGTTTCAATTAACGAATAATTAAAGACAACCTTTTAGAAATTCCAATTGTCTTATGTTGTTGTCGTATTCGTATGAGCATATTCTCGTAGAATTACTTTTAAGTCTATTGCAGAGATGCATTGGTAGTGTTATGGTAAGCAAAGCTGCATGGAAAATGGACATTGTCGTGATCGTTAAGAAGGACATTAGAGGCATCACTAATTTGATTAGAGATATCACGCATCGAATTAGAGAGATATCTCTAATTCCCGAGAATAACAGATAACTCTAATTAATTAGAGATATTTCCAATTCAATTAGATATATCTCTAATAAGTTTGGACAAGAGATTGGGCAAGAGAGTTAAAACAGATTAAGGTGAACGGGCTTGATAGTAGTACATGTTCACCAAGTTTCGAATTCCTAACTATTGTATTTCCCGAATAACAGTTTATTCTGTTATTTAAGTCCATCCAAAGTTTGCTACATAAAAGTTAAACTATCTCATGTAAAAATACCCGTCACTTCGTCAGTATATATTATCAAGAAATAAATTAAGCTTCGAAATAGAGAGTCCCAAAAAGGTGAATCGCTTAGATTGTGAGTAGGTGATGTTTCTAGTACTTTGTTACACCCTATCTTCGTGTATTGCGTTCCAGCTGTCATTCATTAACTGGCCGTAACCCCCCAGAGGTATTCTTGACACCTATTAACTAAATTACCCATGGGATATATAAATTACACAAAGCTTTTAGTCACCAAGAGCTTAAAGCCTTTAACACTAAATTGAATCCCATACAGCTTTGGTGTTTATTGACAGCAATGTCCTGTATTAGGTTGCGGGTGTGAAGATGTTTAAATTGTGGTTCATGCTAGTGTTCTGCTTGTGGAAGTCATTCTTCACGCCGCATTCTGGCTTGGACTTTAGCAATGCTAATTGTATTAGTATTGTAGGACTACGAAATATGGATACATATGTAGTTTTACAATATATCTGTTCATTTATTCAGCTGTGCGTTGTGTGTTGTAACGTGCATATATATAAAGACCCGAGTTTGAATCCCGGTGGAGGCAAACATAACTTTCTTTCTCTCTATATATATATATTATATATATATATTTTTGTCAAGAGTAATCACACTGGCACAGGGATATCGACTAATTAAAGCCGAGAAATTATCTCA
>JAVFBZ010144109.1:0-20719 GCA_032466195.1 Katharina tunicata | reverse complement strand
TACATGAGCACTAGTAATGTGTTTGCTATCATCATATGTTACATGAGCACTAGTAATGTGTTTGCTATCATCATATGTTACATTAGCACTAGTAATGTGTTTGCTATCATCATATGTTACATGAGCACTAGTAATGTGTTTGCTATCATCATATGGTACATGAGCACTAGTAATGTGTTTGCTATCATCATATTTTTAAAAATATCCTTCGTATACATTTTATTGAAACAAAGATTTAAATTTCTGTTTAATTACAATATTGAAAGTGATTCAACACAATATTTCCGATGTGTTTCTCTTACACATATTGTAAAAACAAATATTATCTTAATGTATTCCTACCTTATCGACCTCCGCTCCTTTAGTAATTTAAAAAATATTTGAGCTTCGTTACAAAAACACAAATTACAAAAACTTGAGCCTTAATGAAGAAGGGACACATACACAAAAACATTGCGTAAAAAGAACTATCTAAAGCGGTTTTAAAGAATCCTGTCTTCGGATTGTAGCCTTCTGCAAAATCTTTTTCAGCCTGCGCCTTAGCCCTGTTGGCTGTACATTGGACTGTTCACATTGGCTCACTGTGTTATAAATAGATGTTAACCTACTACATAAGAACGGCTTGGCAGAATGCCAACTGTCCTTAAATTCCCAATAGACGACAGCTTTGCTCTCATGACTGACTTCTTAGCGTTGCAGGACCCATCCATTATGATAGGGGGTATTGGCTTGCCTATATACTTTTACCCGGCGGAAAACAGACGCCAAGTACTAAAATAACGCGGCTTGAAAAATACACAGTGAAACAGATAATGATATAAAAAGAATACTGATACAAATATAATAAAAACAATATCGGACAACCCAACATTTGATCAAAATTAAGAAACAATACTAAAACGAATAATTAAGTATTTAAAACGCCTACAATCATGTAAAAAGAATACAGTTAAACTTTTATAAATCCAAACAACCTAATGGATTCACCTTACCTTGAAATGGCTCAATGCAATTTATTTTAATCAATCTACAAGTACTTTATCATTTCGAGACTGGCTACGTTTATAAAACATAGTCTATCCATGGAGTTTGAGAACGTTTGAACGGCTGATCGGAATGTCAATTTTATGCCGGGGCACGAACAAAAAGGGAGAACAGTATTCTAAATCCCCTCAAATTGGAATTCAATCAGCTACAAATCCCAAATAATAACCATATCCATTTGAAACAACACTTTATATACCTTCCGATGAGGATTTTATGACATCAAACCACGATCTAATGGGTGTCTTAAAGAGCAACCGGGTGATGCAATGAACATCGATCTCCATGCATGAGCCGATTTTCCCCGTAAAATTTGTCGTTATATTTATCTCGAACACTGTCAAACACAAATCCAACATGTTTTCTCCGAAAAATTTGTTTAAGTTAACATTTCAAACAGTAGTTGTCACTTATAATGTAAACACTCCTGTTAAATAGGGCACATGTAGCTTCTTCAGTTTGAACCAAACTTTGAATGCCTTGCGTTTCCTGAGAAGGAAAATTCAATTCATCTTTAAATAAAATCCAATTGTTTTTGTTTTTTTCTACGATAAACACGTCTGCCTCTGACCCAACTGGCGGGAAAGTCTAACTGCAGATTTGCATGCATGTAATGTATATTGATATACATTTCAATGACGTAACTTAATTTGTTTTGCATTGTTGAGGGTAAAAATGTTTCTCTTTTTTGTTTTCTCTTGACAATATTTTTCTTATTGCTAAAAGTTTTTATAAAAAAACCTTCGAAAAATATTTCATAAAAAATGCCTTGTCGTTTTTTGTTCTTTTGCATATCAGTTAGTCATAGCCACACCTTGGTTAATAATCTATTTGGACTCATCCGATTATAATGTTGTAAGCGCGTGTCAGAAGGAAGATAGAACTATGCCAAGCTTTTTCATCACAGGGTCTATAAGCTATGAGTTACACTTTTAGAACTACGAATGATAGAAACAAATATCAGTAAAGTGTAAAGAAATTTGTGGATAATAGAATAGAAATAATGTTTAACTGCCGTCTATTGCGAATTTTAGGACATTTGTGGTGGACAAGTTTCTACATTTTAAAGCTCAGACTAACGCCTTCGCGCTAAAAAAAAAACTCGTCCAACTCAACTGTCCAAAAATTTGCAATAGATCACAGTCGCTTGAACATTATTTCTTAAGTTTATTCAATTGCTATTTTGGGTGACGATGACGTCAAAAATGTTATGTCATCTTTCTGTGACGTATTTGCTGTTGATTATTGTGTGATAGAGTGGTATAATTACACATTATTTATATATTGATGAAGTATCAGAATTTTCTTCACATATAAAAGTGATATTTCCCTGCGGAGTAATAACACTTGTTTTTACATTTTTTTTATTACATTTTGAAAACTATTGCGTCAACGGCCTTCGTTCTATTATGTTTTGTTAGTTTGATTTGGGTTTTGTACTCAAGGTTATTTCACTTATATGACGGCGTGCAAACCCAATCGGTGAAGGAAAGCACCTTAAACGAGGCTGACAACGTGCAAGACAGGACAAAACATTTACATAAAGGCCAATTCACACCAGACGGGACACGACAGTCGCATCGCTCGGTGAAAAATATAACACTACTTATTGCGTCATATACTTTTCTCGATTGCAGATATTTTCAACATGGCTGCCACAAATTTCTTTTCAAATTCCAGCGTATTCAAAGACGATGAATTTTCAGAAAAGTTTGTTCAACTGGTCTCCAAATATCCAAGTCTATACAACAAGGCTGATTAAAACTACAAAGATTCAAGAGTTCGCGAAAATATTTTGGCAACACATCGCCACACAAATGAACACAACTGCCGGTTAAAATTCCTCCTTCCTACATGTATACCAACATCACAGAATACTATTATGTAACTGTAACCGTTCTGCGCTGAGATAATTGGAGAAAACAACCTGTTGCCAACTAGAAATAGTTGTCCCCGTCACATTCTCCCCCCTGTTCTTAAATGACGGCCTTGTCATTTGCCTTTACCTGCAACAAGTTCCACGATGGCCTCAGAAACCTTGCGGGCATCAGTGACGATGCCTTCCAAAAGAAGTGAGCTCGGACAGTTCGCTCTAATTAACCAGTCTTGGGGCTTGGTTTGAACCGACAATAGTCCAGCGGATAATGGAAAAATCATGCATTTTGTGGTTAAAGCAGGAAAATTGGTATGAAGGTACATCAACACTAGTAAAGCAAATTTGGATATAGGGCCATCTGAAATTTCACTCGTGGGCGTATATGGCGGCCATTTTCAAAGATGGCGGCAATATATTTTCGAATTTGACAATGACATACAAATGAAAGTCGCAGAATGTTTCAGGAGTAAGCTAGAAGCTTATAGCTCCGCTCCGCTTTCATTCATGAAATACATTTACATAGCAGCATAAATTAATAAATGAAATATATAATTTTACAAAACGTATATGCACAATTATCTATAGCATACATATATGTATATTAAATTTTTATTTTTTTTGTTCCAGTGGACACAGGAGAGAGAACGAAAATAACACGGCCGCTACAGCTAAATGGCCAACTCGTATAACCTATAAATTATATTGCATGAATATGAATAAAAGCGCGGGAGCGTACAGAAAAATATACAAATTCCCAAATTATATTGCTGTTATATAACGGGCAAATTCATATTATTTCATTTATTTCACCAGAAAAATACAATCAACAATTTATTTACACTTAATTAATTGGTATTTAAACGTTTAGATAATCCAAATTGATAATAGAACACATGAGTTGTATCTGGACAACCACACAAGCACGACATCCCAGCACAGATACTAACAGTGATGTCCATATCCATACGGAAACGTCACACAAACAACCAAGAGAGGCTGTCATCCACACACAAGTCCCAAGTTTACAGATAATAGCTAGCTTTCAATAAGTCAAAAAAGTTCTGGCGGGAACAGAAACCCCTGGGGGTTTATTTTATCTCGTTGAAATTTATTAGATTAAAATAACGGAATCCTTATAGTTATAAATACAAAAAAATAGTGTGTCTTTGGAGAAGACGTGAATTCATTAAAGAACTCATTAACAAACAAAGTTATGATGTAAGAATAAATATGGCTTTACAATATTAATCTATTAGCTAATATTTCTGGTATAACAGTTAGTACATTGTAATCATTTTATATGGTTAAAATCAGGAGGAAGGAGACTAGGCATGCTGACCAGTACCTCTGAAGAGATAATCTTTAGTAAGGGTCTTGAACAGAGATAACGAGTTTGTTGTTTTAATGTTTATGGGCATGAACTCGTTCCATTCAATTGGGCCCTTAATTCTGCATGTGTGTAATGATAGGTTAGTCTTATGAACAGGACGATGTAGATTTATAGATGATCTTCTTGTGGGATATTCATTAATATCTGACTGCCTTCTTAAATAGTTTTGGAAAGAGAGTAAAATGGTGTTGATATTGTATATGAATTTATGTGTGAACTGATTTAGAAGGAAACTGTTTGTGAAATAAAGTGCAAGTAGATTATTTTAGTGGCAGATTCAATTCTATTCGCAGAGTTAATTAATCTACTTGCTCTTGTTTGGAGACGGAAGAGGGGAAGCAGGTGGCTGGATATATAAGGGAATAATATAGCATGAATTATGATTCAGTAGATATTTTAGATGACTGATGATTCCTATGTTTCTTGATATTTTCTTAAAAATGAAGTTGATGTGAGTTGTCCCGTTCAATTTATAGTTTATATGAATACCAAGAAATGAGAATGTGACCGTTTGAATAAGAATTTCATCTCGCATTTTTTAAAGTTAACTTTGGAGTTTTATCATTTCGTTTCTTCGAAGGAGGTATTGTTTTATGTTCAGCGATAGTTTATTACTATTGAGCCAATCACAAAGTCTGTCAGAATCACGGTTAAAGATTTGACAAAGGACCAAGAGATCATTTTTTGTTAAGACCAGACTAGTGGCATCAGCGAAAAGTAAGGTGTCTAAGTCACTTGAAGCATTTGAGATATCATTTATATAAATAAAAAATAACAGAGGCCAGAGACGATATTTGACTATTATAACTACACAATGTTGTCTATTATGGAGATAACCATAGAACCATTCACACGTAACTCCATTGAATTCATAATGTTTTAATGTTTCTAATAAAATGGTATGATTGACTGTATCAAACGCTTTACTGAGATCTAATGCTATATTTATTAGTTTTTTTTTAGCTTTTATTTATTTATCATATAACGGAATTAAGGCATGGGAATATGAATGACATGATCGGAATCTAAATTGTTGTTCATAAAGAATGTTTTGTTCCTCCAGATAAAGTTTTGTTGGTTTGAAACAATTCGTTCAATGATTTTAGTTATTTACTCAGTAAAATTGATCATCAAAATATTTTTTCCTACTTGCTTTGATTGTATGGTTGAGTTTGTTCCTGTAAGTCCTATACGTATTACCAATCTCTGTACAATTTTATCTCATGTGATGTTCATAAAGTTCATTTATTTTATTTTATTGAGTTCTTAATTGCTAATGTAATCCATGGTTTGTTCCCTTTTTTAGTTATTTTGTACCGTTCAATTGGAAAACCGTCTTGATATATGTTATCAAAAGCTGAAAATGAGGAAAAAGCTTCATTTACATTATTTTGTGGAAGAACATTGTTCCAATTATAATTGTTGACATTAGTAATTAACTTATTTATATTATCTTGAGTTATTTCCCTTGAGAAATACATTTCATATTTATCTGTGCTTTGATTATTGGTTGAAATGTTACTAATATTAAATATTGGATAATGGTCTGTTATATCTGTGATAAGTATGCCCAAGGAAACGTTGTTTTCGTAATAGTTACTGAAAATGTTGTCAATAAGTGTTGCGGTTTGGCGTGTTATACTGGTAGGTTTTGTGATTTTAGGAAAGAGGTTGAAAGACTAGAAAATATCCACAAAAGTTTTCGATGAAGCATGAGTTTCAGCATTAAAAATATTAACATTAAAATCACCTAAAAGTGTACAATATTTATTTTCAAATTTTTCAGATTCCAGTATTTTAAGTAGGTTTTTATTGAAATAGTCAATAGTTTTCTCTGGTGGACGATATATTAACCCTATGATGTGTTTCTTCTCATTTGATATTATTTCAACAAACAGTGTTTCGTAGGGGAAAGTTGGGCAAAACGGACACCTTAATTTTCAGGTCTTGTAAATATAAATTACCAAAGTTGCAATCTCTATTATACAACTTATATGATAGATTGACCAAGTATATATGTTCTTGTGAGCTCCTACCTCATTTGGGACCTTTAAAAAGAAGAAGAACATATTTCACAGAAAAAAAACGTTTTGCCCCAGTATGTTGGGTAAAATGGACCTACCGGACCATTTTGCTCCATATGTTATTTTAGTAATAACGATTTTGTTACTACTTTTATTTGAAAGAAAGTACAATTAAAAACAAAGAATGAAAGTAACAAGGAAGCCGCTATGCTATATAATCTTGTTGACAAGACAGGATGTTTAGCAGCAAATCATTGACAGAATTCACAATTAAAGTCCGTTTGATCATCATCTACCCCACCACAATATGTATGTGCCCATTGAAAACACGCGGTGCACTGTATCATGTCCTCTTTCGTAGTTTTCCATAGTTCCAAAAAGTAAATACAAGCTGCGTCATTATCTGACTCCTTCCTTGGTCACCATTGGATTTTCCTTCACTTCATCACTGAAGTTTTATCGTAACGTTTTTTGTCTTTGATTGAGGCTGCAAGTCCTGCCTTGTATGGACTGCTGGTCAGAAGGTTAGCCTCCCCTCGACGAAATTTCGTTTTCTGTTTTGTTCGGATAGTTGCTTTTGGAGGAAAGGATATAGTAAATGGAGAGACGAAATTTGAAGTTGACCCAATTGGCTCCGACGCTTCGTTCTCGACGTCTTTTGACCTTGAAGTGGATGGTAATGGTTCTGCCTCTTGAGATTGGAATGTCACATTTTCTGTGCCCATTGTTTCGCCGGTTTCTATCAACTGGTTGTCTTCAGGTATGTCAGTTGGTTCTTATGGTGCAAATTCATAAGGCTGAAAAATATCTCGATTAATGGGAATATCCCCGTTCGTCTGAAGCCATGTACAGCTGTTACAGCCTTAGCTGCCTTCATGTAGGCTTTCCCAAAAAGCTGGGCTGTCTGAAAGGTCGACACGACACGTCCAGGGTTATGTATCAACAACTTTTCTAACTCTTGGTCATAAAAGGTTGACAGTGGTTTCATGAAGCTGACATCTAGCGGCTGCATTTTATGTGAACAATGAGGTGGTAGACAGAGTAGATCAGATAGACAGAGTTGTTCACGGGCCATATCAATCACATCTAAGTTTCTTGTTTGAGTAGAATGTCCATCAATAATTAGTAGGACTCTGTTTTGTGTAGAAGCTCCGGGTGACTTGACAAATTGTTCAAACCATAATGTTAATAACTCTAGTTGCATCCACTCACTTTTATGACAAGCGGAAATCGATCCAGGAGTAGCACCTTCCATGAGTTCTGGTTTCATACGAACTCTCGGGAAAATGAAGACAGGAGGTATAAATGAACCAGTTACGTTCATGCAGACAGTAACAGTTACCAGCTGTCCGCGTTCAGCCGACACCAGACTTCCGACTTGTCTTCTTCCTTTCTTTGCTAATATCTTTGACGGTTTTCCCTGGACTGGGGTGATGCCTGTCTCGTCAACGTTGTACACATTGTTTGGTAGATACAAGTGTTCATTGAATAGTTTCTCCAGGAGGTCAACAAACATGTTGACGTTATATCTATTAAACGACCTGGTCTTGCTGCTGATGTTGATTCTGGAGTACGCAATGATGTTTTCTGGTGGCGTTGTCAAAAAAAGTAAAAAAAGCCAATCTTTCCCAGCTTTTTTAATCTCTTGGTTGAATCGGTTTGCAGGTTATTTCTGGTGGCAATCTGGAATGCCAAGCTTATCTACCATAGATGAGCCGTTAAGGTGGGCATTCAAATAAAGTTAAGACACAATTTTTGATCTTTATTTTCAAAAAATTCAGACCAAATTTGTAATGTCAAGATATACTTAAATTACTTTTGGGCCATTTAACTATTATAAAAATAAAACCTCGATACCCCACCCATTCCTGGCAAAAAATTACCTTAAATCCACCAAGAGCTTTGACCGAACCATGGGCATACTTGTTAAGATTTTTCACCTTACGAAATAATGTCGTCTTTGGCACTGCAAATAATATGCTTGCTTTGTTAAAATGCATCCCGTTTCTGACAGCTTCAATGGCATTACTCATAGATGTTGCGTCCCATTTCTGTCCATCTGTTTTTCTTACATCATCTCGGACCATACTTGTTTAATCTGCCAAAGGTCAAAAACAAATGTTTTAGCACAAAATTTTTATTTTGAATAATGTTAAATCAACAAATCGGTTTACTTAACCCATCAGACTGAGTTATTTATTAGATATTCCGATATGCATTATTTTATTATTTTTGAAAAGTAGTATAAAAATGTTTAGACATATTTTGAGTATGGGCTTTACTTTGGGGCAAAACGAAATCTTGGTCCATTATGCCCCTAACCTTATATTCCGTTTTGCCCCAGAGGCTAGAATTCACTTGTAGGCCCTTTTCTAATAAGTAGGTCAAGCCGTCAGCACAGGCTTTCGTGTGACGAGGAATTCATCATCATGCGATATTTTTTTTAAAAACTTTAATATATAATTTGAACCCTATCATCTTCTACGAAGCTACCCAAATTATTTTCTTCGCAGTTAATAATGAGTTTCTTACAAAACATTTGGAGAAGGAAACTTTATCCTGATATTATGAGCTTATATCCATGCACAATATTAAATGTTGTTCATCATTACATAGCCTTTCAGGATTTTAAAAATTCATATTTCCGTTCTTGTGCTAGAGGTTATTGTTTTAGCACAAATTAAATGATATCAGCACTTTTTGACATTTGATCATCATTAATTTAGGATAATAAATAAGATCGTCTGTGTAGCAGTGTAGGTAATATTAATATTTTTTTATCTTATAAATTGTTCCTCTGTTTGATTGTATTTATTATGCATTTGTCAAATCTTACACCTATAATATTTGAGTAATATATTTATTGACAAGCTTAGGCGTAATTATCACATATAAAGACCACATTCTATATAATTGGGCTTATCTTCATTTGGGTTCAAGTAGATTAAACATTCGTCCTAATGTACATAGTGCGAGAACCTTGTCTCTTAATTATGTGCTAGTGCAACAGCGGTACACGTGTGTTCGACTACTGTGACATTTCCTGTAAATAAATACAAGCTGAACTTTCATTGGACAGTTTAACCTGAACAAGTATTGACACTAGTAAACATAAGCAGTAAATACTCACATTTGTCATATCTTCCACTTTAGTAGCACGTATAAGCCTGAGAAAACATCATAATCTTACCTTAATTTATCGCCGCCTCGCCAATGCCCGCCATGTTTGTTTTTGTTATGTTTACATTGTATGCCCTACTTTCTATAGAGCATGATTGTTATGCCTTGATAAATTGACGTTAGAAATAATCCTTTATAAATGTAAAGTGTTGCTTTCATTGTTATTGTTGTATGTTTACATCTTTGAAAGTGTTTTAAAATATTTGTACTGTTTTTTTCTTTGAACTATGTTTTTCCGAGGACGGCCACATCAAAATTGCAGCAAATTGGTCAAAGCCGTAAATTTACTTTCTCTTTTCTATTTTGACTTATTCTAAGGAAATTTTTACTGAAGTTATTTTGATTACTGACTTGATTTCTAATGAACATAAATTAACTTGTTTGATAATTTGTATCTTTCCACATCCATTGATTTGTCTCCATTTATCGGAGACTGCGGTTCGTTAATTGTCAACTCAGGCATTTTCTATGGACAATTGCTTCATTAGCACTTATTTGACTTCAG
This sequence comes from Katharina tunicata, assembly GCA_032466195.1. Classification (NCBI taxonomy): domain Eukaryota; kingdom Metazoa; phylum Mollusca; class Polyplacophora; order Chitonida; family Mopaliidae; genus Katharina; species Katharina tunicata. The sequence goes on along the minus strand of JAVFBZ010144109.1, from coordinate 10,700 downwards.
TTATGTCAAACAAGAGCTCCAACCAAACAACCACTTGTAATATTTGTTATGTTTGATTAAATGCTTCCTAAATTAACTGGTTTAGTGATTTGTTACATTTGGAATCACTAAATATATAGATATTTAGTTTGCCGTCAGCAGACCATTCACGTAACCAATACAGGCTTGTGACAGATATTTCAGTGTTACTGGTTGCTCTAAGTGCCCCGATTCTGGTAAAGTTGGAGTTTCTTTTTATTAGAATGTTATTGTTTTATTCGAATAGGTCCCTAGTCACTGCAATACATTGTATAGAAGACAATGAATAAGCTGACAATTTAGCAAAACGGCATTTCATTTACAAACATAAATGATCATTTTTCTTTATGTGTTGCAGAAATTTTGTCTTTTGTTTCTTATTATTTCAAAGAGATGTGGCAGGAAAGGTGGGATTCCGCAGACTCTGCAAGGGTTTTCTATCGTTTATGTCCAGGTATATCCTTTAAATAATTTTCCTTAAATACTTGAAAAAGCAGGAGACGCTTATTGTTCAATTATTTTCTGGGCATTTTCCGGTTAATTATTATTTGTTTAAAATAAACAAACATGACGACGGTTATTGTGAGCTTTGTACTGTTCTCGATACAATTTATCATTTTTTAATCCATTGTCATAAACACCATATTTCACGCCAAGAATTGTTTTTAAAACTTCAACATCTATCGCCCATCATTGATCAGCATTTTTAATCATATTTTAGCTGACTTTATTATTCAAACAAACAGGTTTTAGAAGCCTTGTGTAATTTGTATTGCTGCTATGTATGGAATATCTATGAGCGTATTTTTTATGTATATACATTTTTGTATAAATAATCTGTTCTAAAGTGATACCTAGTATTGGCTGTATTTGCACTGTGACATAAAGTGACATAACAGTGTTGCTAATGTTTTAAAATATTGTTTTCTTCCCTAAGTATCTATATACAGTACAAATTACTGATAGACTCTATTACTGTTTAATTATATAACGTATTACCATATTCATGTGAAGGCTACTCAAAGCAATGTTTTTGGCGCGCATAAGTCTGCCTTCAGCAATGCGCCATTCAAACCAACAAACCAAACAAATATTTCAGTTCGGTTTTAGCCTTCTGGCAATACACTTATATCTCTATAACCTGGAAAGGTGCGATTTCCTATAATAAATGCCATTTATGTTCACTAATATGGGGAATATAATACAATACGCAATATATATTGCTATATTTAAATGATTTGTTAATATACCACCACACTCATATGCTGATGTAATACCAATAACAAAACTAAGCAGTTATTGGTATATCTGGGTATAATTGCTGTATATATGACTATGGAAATCCTGATATTCCTGTTCATTAAATAATAAATTACTATTTTATTTTGAAATATATTTTGTCGAGTGATTTCTTCGACTTGGTGTCTGTCAGTTATATTTAGCTGGAATCACCGTGCTTACCATGGTGTCAGAAGTGGGATTCTAATTAATTTATTTTTTAGAATCCAGTGATTCGAACCTGCAGCTTTGAGTGTGGTGGTACAAAGTTCATTACACAGGGTGCGGATAATTGATTACTATAACCTGTTTTTATGGCTGACAGTCCTGATCCAGAGTTGACATTTCGGAATAATCATAGGGATAACAATTTAGCAGAAAATAATAATTCAGATGGTGAATATCATGATGATGACACACCAGCTGAAATTGTTACACCTGATATCCATCTGAGGCAAAATTTAAATAACATGACATGCAGACCTCCAGTTAAACAACATTACGGTGGGGATAGTTCACCAGTTCGAAAATATGTTGTAAAAATTAAGCCTGATTCTTATGATGATAGAAGAATATTACTCTCATTTCACGGACTGTGCTGAACTTGGGCTGTGGACCTCGCGAGAGAAATCGTGCTTTACAACTCTCAACTAAACTTGAAGAGCGTTTTGGAAGTAGCAGGCAACTAAATAGATGGCTTACAAAAACAGAAGGCAGAACTAGGCAACCTGATTAATGAAACTCTGAATTAGGTGATGATTTGCGTGACATGGCCCAAAAAGCTTATTCAAATTTAGACAGTAGAGCCCAAGAAATTCTAGCTTTACAGCAACTTTACAGAAGTATAACTGTTGAAATGAAATGTAGATGTTTAGACAGGGGCTGCAAAAGTGTTGCTGAAGCTGTCAATTTCATTGAACGGTATGAAGCTATAATTGGAGATAAAGATCTGCTGTTAGCATCATGCAAACGTTGCAGCCTGAAACTAGCAATGAGGTTGATTTGGCTAGCCTAATACAGCGTATTAACAAGTTAGAATCTAAAAACAAAAGCAAATTCAACAACACATGGAAACGGGGTGGACAAAAGTGAAATAAACAGCGTCCGGGTTGCTAAATATGCAGTTATATAGACCACTTCTGCAAAGATTGTCCTCAACGGCATGGCACTAGTGTCAGCAGAAATTTAGATATGGAGGGAAACGAGAATTCGTCTCCCTTTTAGGCCAAAGGTGGACGGCGAGGAGAGGCCTACATATTTTAAGGTCACAAAACAGGCAACAACAAATACAACTTTATTTATTGTATAACTGAAAATAACTCATTTGTTCGGGTAGGACATTTAAATACTGGAATAGAAAAATCAGACAACAGGCTAAATGTGTCAATGTTTGTTCAAGGGTTAGAACAAAATCGTAATGTTTCTTTACTGGTTGATACGGGGTCCAATATGACATTGCTATCCAAAGATGTGTATGAATTATTTCCTGAGAGTTACCGACCTCAACTTAAGTATATTTCAAGTAACCTTTTAGGAGCTAACGGTGATACAGTACGGTTATATGGGTCTGCTTATCTTAACATAAAGCTAGGAGAACAATTTTAGTGGGTTAAAGTGGTGGTGTGTGATATATTAGTACCAGGAATATTGAGTCAAGATTTTCTCACAAAATATGTGTGAATAATTGATTATAAATCTTTAAGATTAGAAACAGAGGCAGGTTACATCCAATTCTGGATTGGTGGGGAGGCTCAAATGACTTGTTTGGTGCGAGTAGCTGAGAATAATGAGCTTCCGTGTCTTAAAAGCTGAAAAATTGGCAAAATGCGGTATGGTGGAGCCATTGGAAGAATTGTTTCAACAGAAAGGTATTAGATTAGTTAGCTGTATTTTTGACACAGGGTCAGAAAGTATATCTGTACAAGTTATTAACTTAAACACCGAAGGCACCACTCTGTGTCCAGGTATGAGACTAGGATTCTGTGAATCAAGTTACGAGACTGAAAATTCCAGGTGATTTGATCAGTTTCACCACTTAGTGTAACACTTAGCGGTGGAACTGATCAAAACAATACTCAGTTACCAGATCACCTACAAGAAATGATGCTAAAAAGTTCGACTCACCTCACGAGTGTTAAAGAGGAGCAGCTGAACAATCTGTTAATAAAATATCAATCAGTATTTGCAAATCTGCTGACGATTTGGGTTGTACCGACAGAGTGGCACACACCATAAATGCCGGAAATGCGATACCAATTAGGCAGCCTCCTCGTAAATTGCCATTAGCAAAACAAATTATTGAACAAAAGGAGTTGGAGAAGATGTATCGTCGAGGTGTTATAGAACAATCAACCAGTCCATGGGCATCGCCGACTGTACTTTGTTCGCAAAAAGATGACACAACAAGATTTGGTGTTGATTTTAGAAAATTAAACGACGTTACAAAGAAAGACGCATATCCCCTCCCGAGAATAGATGAGTGTTTAGACTCTTTATCAGGTTCAAAGTGGTTCTGTTCTATGGATTTACATTCTGGGTTTTGGCAGATTCCTTTACCCTAGGGAGACAGGCAGAAAACTGCCTTTACCACGAAACAAGGTTTATATCAGTTTACTGTTATGCTATTTGGCTTAGCCAACGTACCATCCATATTTGAGTGCCCCATGGAGGATGAGCTTCAATGGGAAGAGTGTATTCTATATGTTGATGACATTCTTGTTCCAGGCAAAAACTTTTAGCAAGTTATAATAACATCTTTGATTGGCATTTAGAAGGTGGTTGTTGATAACAAAACACGAATACTCTATGGATTTCCAACTTCTTGTTATATTAATATACGACGTTTCGACCCCTTTTTTATGATCGTTTTCGGTCATAATCATTTATAATCATTCCATTGTAATTTAAATATATATGAAAAACGATCCTTGAAAAGGGGTCGAAACGTCGTATATTAATATAACAAGAAGTTGAAAATCTATGTAGTATTCGTGTTTTATTAAGCTATAATAGGATTAGAACATGCTTCTCAGAAACTGAAAGACGCAAAACTGAACTTAAAACCTTCAAAATGCTCATTGTTTCAGAAGTCAGTTAAATTTTTGGCCATTTAGTGTCTGAGGAAGGGTCCAAACAGATGCAGAGAAAGTCTCGTCAGTACAGGACTGGCCTAAACCTCGAAATCAGAAATAAATTCGAAGTTTCCTAGGCCTTTGTTCATATTACCGGCGTTTTGTCAATGGATTTGCAGCAATAGCTCGTCCACTTGACAAGCTGACTCAAAAAGGCGCTTAGTTTATGTGGACAGATGGATGTGAATCTTCATTCACACAGTTAAAGCAATCTATTTCTACCTGTGTTAGCACATCCTATTCCAGATCAGCCGTTTATACTTGATACAGATTCAAGTGACTCAGCAAATGGGGCAGTTGTGTCTAGAGGAGTTAACGGCGTAGAGAAAAGTTATTGCATATATGAGTAAGTCACTAAACAAACATGAGCAAATGTATTGTGTAACTAAAAAAGAATTGCTAGCCGTAGTTACAGCACTGACACACTTTAATCCTTATATCTATGGGCAGAAAATAAAACTAAGAACTGATCATGCAGCTGTTAGCTGGATGAGAAATTTGAAACAACAAACAAGTTAAATACATGTAGCTAGGTGGTTTGAAATATTAGGAACATACAATTTAGAGGTAACACACAGGACAGGTCGTAGTCACGCTAATGCAGATGCACAATCAAGACGACCGTGCAAAGTTAAACAGCAGTAGTTAAATGATACATCAGATGAATAATCTGACAGATTGTGTGGAACAGTACTGACTAGTGGTGAAAGCGGTTATGTGTTTGTGACAACAAGACGTCAGACGAGTAAAACTATTAGCCTTAAGCAGAATATGGGCTTACTGGAAGGTTGGACACCAGAATAAGTGCGAATGAAACAATTGGGAGATAAAAACAAGGGGCATATTCTTTTAGCTTCAGAGGAAAACAAAGAGCCTCTGCTTGTAAAACAATATGGCAACAATGGAGTCGCTTAATAATAATAATAATTCTTTATTTCAGGCACATGGCCCATAAAATCTGTCAGAGTCTATCGACTCATACATAAATTTCAACACATCCTACATATAAAGCAATGTGTTTCAGTATTTGAAAGTTTTGAGATGTAAATACAGTATTACAACTTGATAGTTCTCGGCTTCTGAAACTATTAACAACCTTGCGTCGTAATTTGGAAAAGACGGTACTCTATTATTAACAAAAGTGGCCGACGCACTGTGTCGACTGGTTAAACCAAGAAGCCACCTAAGAGCATTGTTATAACAAACAGTAATTTTACGTAAACAAACTTGCGTATGGTTACACCAAAGTTCTAGGCAGTACAAATTAGCAAAATATGCTTGAAATAAGCGGCATTTCACATCTGGAGAACAAGCTGAAAACTTCCTAAGCAACATATTGGACCTGATACATAATGCACGATGTTGCCTCATGATGTCAGCGTTGTCACTTAACGTGTCCGTTACTATGTGTCCTAGAAAGGTGTGACTACACATAAATGTTAATTTAACAAAATTTAACTTAAATAATAGCCTGTTAACAAAAGTGACATTTTTTTACTCATATAACTTGCATACAGATTTTTTAGCGTTATACACTATGTCGTGCAACTCGGCGAACTCTTCACATATACGTATCAATTTATGCAAAGCTGGAGCAGAAGGAGCAATTAAACTCATATCATCAGCAAAACTTAAATGATTACAAGGTATATCACCTAGTCGGCATCCCACATTCGCAGCATCAAGTTTCTTACTCAAATCGTCCGTGTACAAGTTAAAAAGAAAAGGGGACATAACTCCGCCTTGTCGCACCCCATTCGACACACTAAACATGGTTGACCTGGCACACCCCCATTGTATACAAAATAACTGTTTACAATACCAGTTTAAAAAAAGACGCACAAACACAAGTGGTAATTTTCTATCAATCATCTTCTGGAATAGAGTCCAGCAGTTGACCCTATCAAACGCTTTACGAGCGTCTCAAAAACACACAAAAATTGGATTACCATTAGATAAATAGTATGAGATGACTTCTTTGAAAATAAAGGGACACATGTCTGTAGAGTGTTGTTTCTTAAATCCAAACTGATTATCAGTAAAATAGATGCATTCACATCGATTAAGTATAATACGCTCAATAATTTTAGACATCATTGCTGCAAGAGCCATAGGTCTGTAATTATCCGGGTCAGTAAGACACCCAGATTTAGATTTTACAATAGGTACAATAACAACCTATGTAAGCACCATTGGGAGGTGACCATGAACAAACATACTATTTGACAACATTCCTAACAGAACTGACAGTCTATTGTCAGCATACTTAAAATGTTCAGCGGAGAGGGTGTCTGCACCAGCTGACTTTCCAGATTTAAATTCCTTTTTGATAGTAATCTCCCTTGTAGTAATTGCATCTTGCATAATTTCATTACAAAAAATTTGATTTTCCACGGCAGATTTGTGTGATTCATTATTTACAGAATTCAGCAAATCCGACAAATGCTTTTGACACATGGAGGCCATCTCATGTTCACCCACTGCACCACCGACATAACGCGCAACTCTAATGTTGTTATTACTCCTTGTTCACAGAGTGCCAAAACCAGTGAAAATCTCTATCAACAAATTTATTAGCCAGGTTATCCGCACGAATTTGTGCTTCATGTTTTCGACAGTAACGAAGAGCATATTTAAATTGACTTCTGGCTCGTCGAATTATATCATATATTGGTCCATGACGTGGTTTGCCATTTCTGCACCACATTTGAAAGGCCTACCTAAACACATCATACAACTCAGCTGCATGGTCAGACCAACCAGGGACGCTAAACTGAGTTTTACAACCAACCCTTGAGAACAACAACTGGGCCGTTAAAGGCAGTTCAAAGTGTCATCATAAAAACTACCAATTGATTGAATGTGAGCCGGTTCAGTGCATGTCAAATTGTCACAAGCTACCACTTCAAACGGAATATCTATGTTACAAAGTTCTAAATGAGAGTTTGCTGTATATTCAGCGATTTCACCAGTTGTTAAGGAAGACCACTTAAGGGAGAGTGCTCATGTCAATATTAAATGATAAAGGTCTGTGATCAGACCCTACAAAATCATATAATACTTTAAAATTGCTAACCGAGGATTGACCAGCTGCTGTTGATCCACAATGATCCAACCACGACACAGAACCGTGGGCGTAACTCACGTATGTAAAAACATCAAAACAATCAGTAAAAAATTCAAAATCAGATACAACATAGTTATACTCCTTTGCAAAGGAGAGCAGCTCATTACCAAATAGGGTTAAATGACTGAGATTAGCGTTTCAGTCACCCACAATGTAAATATTAGACGTTGCAGCTGCTTCACAAATGGAATGTAATTTTCCGAGGTAGTTTGAAAAAATGTCAAAATGTTCTCTACAATCGACAGGCATGTACACATGAATGATTAGGCAGCTTTGCCCATTATTCCCCATAATTTCACACCCTAAAATTCTAACATCCTCATAAGTATGGATTTTCACATTTGTTCCCAAGGTTTTTCTCGACAAAAAGGCTGTTCTGCCATAAGGCCTTCTCACTAAGATTTGTGACCCAGTGTCAACTGAGGATATACCACTAGCATAAAATTCGTTATTAAAACCATTTAAAAAACATAATTCTTGGTCTAATAACCAGTGCTCCTGTGAGATACAGATATCACTCGAGGAGTAAGAGTTATTTTTAGTGTTCAGCTTTGCACAATCACAGTTAATATTAAAGGATTCACCAATGAAGAACTGTAAATCTTCCGTAGTAGTTTCATGGTCCAGTCTAGACACAAACTTTGAATCATCTTTGTTTAAATGAGTGTGTGGTCTTCTTTTAATAAACAAAACAAGAACATCCAGTATGCGCACACAAGCGAATGGCACTGTGAAGAGATTAAATAAAACTTTAGCAACAATGTTGACTATGTACTGTGAAAAGTAACAAAATCAATGGGACGAGTCTATACCTATGGTTTTGATAGCTTATAGAGCCTCCAAACAACCCAGCACAAAACATTCACCAGGCATGGTTTTTGGTAGAAAAATTCCCGCAAGCTGTTATCCCCACACCAGAAATAACAAATCTGTGTGATCCAGACATGTATTGCGAGAAATTGAGACATAACTTGTATGCTGCTCACAATACTGCTCGACAAGTACTTAACAGAAAGCTGTATATAGAAAACTGCATTTCGACTTAAAATCTAAAAATAGGTCGTTTCAAATTGGGCAAGCAATTTGGCTGTTTTAAGCGGCGTTTCCATTTGTACGGACATGGATGCGGATGCGGATACGGAAAAATTGCTCTAGCTGTTAATATAGAGTGTGTTTCCATTTGTACGGATGCGGATGCGGATGCGGACACGGATGCGGACGCGGATAAGGCAATCTTCGACCAGATCATGTAGCGATCGGTACGTTTTCCGTATGCGGAACCGTATGCCTCCCATGCATTTTCAGTCTCTGCATACGGAACATCGGATGAATGGACACACAAAACCAAATTATCCGCAGCCGTTTCCATTTGTACGGACACGGATGCAGATGCGAAAAATTGGTCTTCGTTCAAAATTGACATCTCATTAGAAAGGACCGTACATTATAACGGATAAAATAGATGATTTGACATACAAGGTGAAACAGTCGCTGCGAGCGCAGCCTAAGGTGTATCATATAGACCGGCTAATGGAGTGCAGAGGTACTAAAGTACCGAAATGGTACAGGAAGACACAATAAAAGGCAGATTTTACACAAAGAATTATTCACTGGTTTCTTATTATTTTAGGTTGCTGAAAGCTGGGACCACACTTGGCGAATTTAATTAGCCAGTAGTTCGGCCGAAAAAATTCGCCGACGAATTTATTCGGGCGACGCAGTCGACACACTAAGCGAAATTTGGTTTTGATAGCTCACCTATGATGTAAATTACGCATGCCCGAATACACTATTGGTCACATGATTAAAATATGTCTGTTTCCAGAAATAATGTATTTTTCACCGCGCTTAATTGGTTTAATTCAGTTGGTGCCATTTCCAAATTAACCTGATATGTCAAGTATCAGCAATAAGTTATTATCCCAGCCTCTATATACAATTGTTCTCTTTATTTAGACGGGCTTATGTCGGATACATTGATGTTTGATTCCAGTACTATAACCAAGTCCTTTTCCTTTTCTATACACCACGCAGCATCACTGGAGGTCACCATTTTATATATCATGTGCTGCTTCTGATGTCTGTGATTGTTTGAGTTTCTGATGTTCGCTAGACTGGACACACTAGCCGAACTAGTCGCCAGCGATTAATATTCGGCCGACAAATATCCAACATCCTTGATGCTGGTGAATGACTTCGCCTGATACTTGCGCAACTTTCGCAGCAGTTGGACACACTAGGCGAATTTTACTGGCGATCGATTCGTCGGAGCCATTCGCCGTGAAAATTCGCCTAGTGTGTTCACTACTGAAGATAAATATTTGCTATAGAACCATAATTAGGGACAGAAATTTAGTATTGCAATTGGAAATCCCACGGGCATGCTGAATTTCACGGGGTTGGCCTCATCAACCTATGTCTAGCACGCATTATATATGGTCCTGTAAACTGATTCACGTTGGTAGTGGCAGTATGGTGTTAGTTAGCAAAGTTATTGAAATCTTCAATGGACAACACGGACAATATTTGAAACTAGTTAATATAAAACTATTTCCGGCGAATGAGAGAGTTAAAGGCGCATACGGCAAAACAACATCTGGGTAAGATGAGCGAACTCGATGAAGCATATTTTTCAGAGGGTAATGGTTTTTTCCTGACACGGACACTTGTTGATTATTAAGAGTGTGTCTCTCTTCCATTGTGGGACACAAAAGTTAAACTCGTGCTTATGTAACCGAATGGGTGAGAAGTTCCGAAAGTTGTTCCCGGACACTAACGGAGTGGGAAAGCAGATGGCAACTATTGACCGACACGAGCCTCCATTCAAGCGGCAGAAAAATATCGATGCTGTCATGCTACCTGCAGAAAGTTTTGTACTGAGGGAAATAAAATTGACACTAAAAGGATTCAAAGTATGATTCACACAGAACGAGCTAAATAATTGTGCCATACTTGGAAATGGAATTTTATGTGATTCTCGGACCATGATGAGAGTTACTGGACAATCCGAGAGGAAGAACATCTTGGTCCGAGTGGAGATGGCCTTGACATGTCAGATAATATAAACTAGTGTCCAAAAGAAACGATACCACATGTTTGCAACGACATAAAATAAAAACTAAACAATGCAAAAGTTTAAGTTTGGT